>JAWZTD010000061.1:63387-77860 GCA_035221335.1 Echites panduratus
TAATTATTATTATGAAGTATATTTCACTTTCTTTCTTTAATCAAGATTGTATTAAATTAAGGGTTTATATTTGGATAAAAGGAGTTCTATATAATTATGAACTCTCCGTACCTATTTATAATTTATTTGTAATTTATGAACTCTCCATTAAAATATTTTGTAGGCTAAAAGAAATTATTAAAAAAGAAAGAAAAATATTAAATAACCATAGAAGATGAGCTAGATATCAATATTAAAAATCACTTTTTTACAGCAAATGCTTTCCACCTCCTTTTTTTCTCAAAGATTTTCTACTACAAAATCAAAGTGAGTTTAACAAAAATATATATCTATGCATACAACATTATTATAGCAGTAATCTCTCTCTCCCTCTGTCACAAACCAAACAAATTCCAACAGTGAGAAAGAGAGCGCCCAGGATCCTGCCCAAAATTTTTTGAATTCAACAGTCCCCACCCCACCTCCCCACTCTCTCTTCTCAGTAGGGTTTCAAAATCAAAACTCCAAAGAAACCAAAAGCAGAACCCGCTATGATCATCTATACCCACCACCACTTTCACCAGCATTTTCCCCTTTCCTCCACAATTCCACCATTTCCAATTTCACTTCACTAACCCCTTGCAGAATTTCAGAAGCACCATCAATTTGCTACCTGAAGTTCCCCAAATACTTAGTAGATTTTTTGAAATCTTTCACCAACCCACCTGAAGAGACAGAAGAGGGCAAAACTAATGAATTCAACGGATTCCATCAAGACCCTTTTGGCGGCGAGCGGTGGGGACACCGTGAAGCTCTTTGACATCTCGGTTGAACCCCGAGATCCCTGCATTCTCAGCTATACTCCCTCTCCGGGTTTCCAAGTCCACTCTGTCAAGTGGAACCACACTAGTCAGTACAATGCTCACATCTTTACTCTCTGGTTTTTGGAACTGGTCAATATAAACGGTTAATTATTTTGATTTGTTGCACTGTTTCATTTCGTGGGCTTGCTGCATCTTTGCAGTATTAAGCTGATAGGATTGTTTGAACTTGAACATTTATGTGCAGATTTGGTGGTTGCCAGTGCCGGAGATGATAAGAAAATGTCATTGTGGAGGAAAAATGGGCAGAGTTTGGGTACTATTCCCATGGCCAGCAGCGATACTGGCGACAATATTGAGGCAATTTCATGCTTCTCTACTTGTAGAATTGATTATATGAAATTGGAAATTGCTGCTTCTTGTAGTTTTAGGCCAATGCGGTAAACATATGTGGGTATGCAGCTGACATTAGTTAATTTTTCTAATTGTTGACTAGTAACATATTGCTTGTACTGATAAATGAGATCAAAGGAACTGATCTGCGATTTGTGAAATTTGAGGCGTTGGTTAAAACAGTAGAAGATGACAATTTTAAAGTTTCACAATAATATAATCCAATAAGTTTTGAGATTTATTAGTGATTTTTTCCCCCTTGGGCGTGACTGAGAGCATTAGTAGTTATTTTTGTCTTATAACATTTAACAATGACGAATGTTAGATCATCTTCCTTTTTGAGACAATTAAATAATTTGAATCTAGTTATCTGACAAAAGAATTATGTAATGGTAGAATCTTGCTGATGAAACTAAAGAATAGTAGGATTGGAAATTTCCCCAACATTTTTTCTGTAAGCAATCTAAAGCAGAAAATTGGTAGAGAAAAAAAGATAAAAGGGATTGGCTGTTAGCATTAACAAAGTAAGACTGTCTGTTTACATTGAACACCATATACCTTCTTGTCATCCATGTTTTATTTTTATTGCCGCTCAAATACTTTCATAACATGTTTGAAACCAATATCTTATGATGTATTTGTGATTTGTGTTGTTGCACTATCTTCAGGAGTCTATCTCAACCATCAGCTTTAGCAATAAAGCATCTAGATACATTTGTTCAGGGGGTAGTGGTCAAGTTGTAAGAATATGGGATTTGCAGCGTAAACGTTGCATCAAATGGTTGAAAGGTCATACTGATGCCATTACTGGTGTAATGTATAATTGCAAAGATGAGCATTTAGCTTCTATTAGTCTTAATGGGGATCTTATACTTCACAACCTTGCTTCTGGTGCAAAGGCAGCCGAATTAAAAGATCCAAATGAACAGGTCTCTGCTAGCCAACTTCTAGTTTGCAAAAAAATTTTAACATTATTGAGTTTTTGTCCTTTACTATCCATGAAATTTTGATTTCTGATATTTCTTTGATAATTCTGAAACCAGGTTCTGAGAGTGCTTGATTATTCTAGGATAAGTAGGCACCTTTTGGTGACTGCTGGTGATGATGGGTCCATCCACCTGTGGGATACAACTGGCCGTGGTCCAAAGGTTCATCAATGGACTTAAAACACTTGAGATTTGTTTTGCAGTAGGATTTCCGTGCCTGTTTGTAGTCTTTGCTTAACCACATTACTGAACAAACTTTCATCTTTCTTCCTCTCACCTTCCCTTTATTGATTTTTGCTCTCTTCTTAATTGATGCATTGTCTAAGACCCTAGATACTAAACAGTGAATTTTTCCACGATGCAGACCTCATGGTTGAATCAACATTCTGCACCAACATCAGGTGTTAGTTTCTCTCCATCCAATGACAAGGTTTGCTTTTAGTGTACTTATTCTTCTGCATTCCTTCTGATTCCAAACTTTTGATGTCTTTATTTATTTATTTATTATTATAACAATAATTGTTTAGCCCTCTGTAAGCCCAAATGACTAAGGAATCTCTGTCAGGTAATTGCAACTGTTGGTCTGGACAAGAAAATGTATGTATTTGACTCGGGATCAAGACGGCCCTCATTTTTCATTCCTTATGAGGCACCATTCTCTTCACTATCATTCACAGATGATGGATTAACACTGGCAGCTGGAACAAGCAGTGGCCGCATTGTATTCTATGATGTTCGTGGGAAGCCCCAACCTTTAACTGTTCTTCGTGCTTATGGCAATTCTGAGGTGATGTTTTTTAGATATATTTCAGCATATTTTATTGTGATGTCTGTAGTTCAGAAGCTTATATTTTTCAGCATATTTTATTGTGATGTCTGTGTTCAGAAGCTTTCTGTTTTACATTTGGTACTTTTTATGCATGCTGGGTTCCAGGCATCTGAGTGGTTGTATTATTCTGTTATGGTTGTCCTTTTTAATTAGTGATAGCCGAGTTCTAATATTTTCCCATCCTTTCCACCTCCATATGGTGCACATAAAACGAAAAGGAAGAAAAGGTAATTATCATTTGATTCTTTCTTTTCATTGTCTAATAACATTACACATGCAACCATTGGTACAGATTGTTGTTCCAAGATCTGTGAATCGTTTCTTCACCAACTATTAGGGTCTTTATTATCTAGTTACTCATTCAAACTCTGTTATTACCAATCCACAGTAGATGTCAGGTGCTCCCTAAGTGGTGCTGTGATAACTCCTTTATTCAACTTTGCAAGTAAACAAATGGGAATGAGATTCTGAGAAAGTGGTTGAGCTGTAGAGAATCAGAAATATATAGTCTGATGGGAACCCTTGGTCTTTTTTAGGATCACGTAACCATGCCTCATCCTTGCTTGTCTCTTTCCGGATCATGTGCCTTATCCTTGCTACCAGTGTTGTTGAAGGAATATTATTGGCATCACTATGTAGTTGTCCGACCAAGAAGCTAATTGCTCTTCATCATGTTTTGCATCTCCACCACTCAATAAATTTTTATTAGTCAGTCCTTTTAACAATGAACCATGTTTGTTGACCTTTTTGGGGGCAAAGCAGTCCATAAATACTCAGATTAACATCAAATTGGTAGCATGATGAATGTTTATCAAACTGTATTACACCAGAGTTCAAATGGATTTGTTGACCATGGGATTCACTGCTAAAACTATCCATACTTGTTTTCTGGTATAGCTTTACCATATTTTCTCAGGCGGCTGGTTAATTTGTTCAAGTGCTTCCACTGACATGTAATATTATGTTTGTCAGGCTGTTACAAGTCTCTGCTGGCAAAGATCAAAACCTGTCATTGTAAATGAAAACAGCAGTACAATTGAAACTATACTTTTGGGAGGTGCTGTAGAGGACTCAGTTCTTATGCCTGACCCACTGCCATCTGCATCAACAGGCTCTTCAATTGCCACAGCAGTCTCAGGATCTCGGAATTCAGGTCGTTCAGTCTCATCAGCCGAGTCATTTTCATTTCTTGCAGGCAGTAGTTCATCTCTCTCAACAACTCCAAGTTTATCTGCAGCTGATGAAACCCCCATCCGTAGTAGTCTATGGGCAGGTGGAACTTTGGCCAGATTACATGCACCTCGTAGTTATAATATCAAGGATGATATGGAGGTTTTCTCTCCTCTTGTGGATGTTCAGCCAATTACACCCTCACTGGATAAAATGTGGGAGGAGCATGATGGACTAAAAAAAGACAATGATAAGAAACCATCCCTGCTGTTTCCTTCTGCAAGGAGGTTCACTCTTTCAGAGGAAGGGGGTAGTGATATCCATCCAATTATGGACTGGAAGTCAACATCAATTTCTAAACAGGTATGATGTTTTCATTTGTGTCATTTTCAGATTAGGACATGAAGGGTTTTTGAATTTCTTTTTTTCTTTCTGTTTGGTTTTTTTTTTTGTGTGTGTTTTGGGGGGGGGGGGGTGATGATGGTTGGTCCATGTTTCATACATGACGTATCGAAGTTTCACAGATCTTAGAGCTTATTTCTTGATTTATGGATTTAAATTTGTGACACAACAGTCTTGTAGGAAATAAATGTCAGATCCTTGTTCAATCTATATGCAGGGTTGATAGGTTGTGAATTGTGATAATACCATGAAATTAACAATAGAAAATTCATACAAAACTTAGGAATAATTGATGATTAATTATATACGATGAAGGGCAGAGTATCCAATTTAATATCTGATGATTAATGATCACGTTGGATTGCAATAGTAGTACATCCTCTAGTGATGCATCGTCCAAAAGTTTCAAATATTTGCTGGTCCTTTCATTCAGCTTACTTTTTGAAGAGTTATTTCTTGCCAAACTGTCCAAAACCAATGTGAAGCCTTGGACTTATTATAGAAGTCATGAAAAGACACAAACTCAATTCAGAAGACGAACAAAAATTTCCATACTTTTCTCTGAGTTCTTTTTAAATTCTGCTTTATTATTGCCAAAGTAATTAAAATGAGTAATTTCTGGTTGCAAATAAATGGACTCATCACCTATGAATTACATATTTTGTTTACTCTTTTCTAGAACAGGTTTTATATTTAGTGACATGGACAAGAAGAGGCTTGTTCCTCCTGTGATTCTTTAAATTGATTGAATGTTCACTGGTTGAGGATGCAGTGAGTTTGATGGGTTTTTTAACTGACAGTAGACCACCCATTTCATTCCTACTGGCCAGTAATTTGATAAATCTATTCTCATGCAGGATGATTCCTATTCTAGCATCTCTCACTTTGCCTCTACCCCTGCTGCATCTTCGAAGAACTCTGACAGTTCCTCTATTACTCCTTCCTCTGTTACTCCTCCAGAAGCTTGGGGTGGAGAGAGATTATCTGATAAACTAAACCAGCTACGTCAATCAGTCAATGTACCTTCACGATTTGCAACATTTACTTCTAGCAGTCTGACCTCAGGATCAATGTTTTCTAGCTTGCAAGATGTGACACTTCCTGCAAGCCAGAGCTCAGGTTTACTAACAAGCTCAAATCTAAGCTTGGCAAATTTGCGTGTCAGAGAAACCTCTAACCAAGAGGTTTCCTATGGGTCTTCTGAAAATGCTCCCTCGATGTCTTCATCTCTTTCTCTATCTACCAGAGGCAGTTCAGCACAGCTTAACCTGGATTCTGTGGGTCCTAATTCGTCCCTTCCCCGAAGGTTTTCAACTTATGCAGAAAGGATAAGCACTGCACCGTCATTTACTGATGGGACATCCCTCCCCGTGGGTTCTCCAAAAACAAAGAAAACAGGAGCTGAAACAAGGGAAGAACTTCTAAATAGCTGGTTGGCAAGATCTGATAGGCCATCAACTGCAGAAGCTGGTATTCTTTCATCAATTAATGTATGGACACCAAAACTTCTTGAGTATATACTATCACGTTTTTTAATCCTAGTCCTGTCGGTCTTACTGAAGTATTTAATGTGGTCAGTCAGATGGTTTTTGAATCTTTCTGCTTTAACCCAAGAATATTTCTTTTGCTTCCCCTTCAATGGTCCAAACTGGCTGGTCAAATATATTGTGAACTAAAAAATGCAGCAAGTTCTCTGTTTTGTTCAAGTAAATTCTCTATATTGCTGCTCATATTTAATGGTTGAACTGAAATGTTGTGGCAGGGTGGTGGTGTAATGCAATCACAGAGAAGCTCGTCAAATTCCGAGTCTCAGCATGGAAGTTCTTTCACGCTTCAACTCTTTCAACGGACACTTGAAGAAACTCTTGCTTCCTTTCAAAAATCTATTCATGAGGACATGCGGAATCTTCACATTGAAATTTTGAGACAATTTCACATGCAGGAGGTTGGTTCTGGTGTCATTTTTTCGTCGTTCTTTGACTTTTTATCCTTGGTTCTGGTGTCATGTTTTTCACGTTCTTTGGCTTTTTATCCTTAGCCGGTTTCACTAGAGTAGTATTTTTAATTACCATGCAGATGGAAATGTCAAATGTGACGAAGTTGATTCTGGAGAACCAGGCTGAGCTTATGAAAGAAGTCCAATCACTGAGGAAGGAAACACAGGAACTTCGGCAATTATTATAAGTGTGCCTCCTTCAGAGCACTTCAAAAAAGATTCTGAAATATATTTACCACCACAAATCAATTACTATGGTTTATGATTTTAAATGTAGCAATTTGGAGAGGTATTATTGTGATTCCTCTGCCATGTCTAGGGCACTATCGCCTGGCTTCTTGGAGAAAATTTTTTTTATTATTTATTCACAAGAATTTGCTTGCAAAGAGTAGAAGGAATGTGTACAGCAGGGGTACGCTTTAAATGAAGAAAAACCTTCGGAAAATTTTCGTGTACAGAGATAAATCCGATTGATCCATTTAGACAAATTTTCTTACAAGAAATGAAGAATTAATGCTGCTTTGATTTGGGATCCCAACATTCCCTTCCTTCTTTATTTACATCATCATTACATTTTATGTCATTGACAATGTTGATGTTCCATCTTCTTCAGCCTGCAAACCAGGAGCAGCAGCCATGGACACGTTATTGTAAGAATACCTTCTGGCAATAATCACGTATGCGCAGCAGTTGAGCCAACCTATGGCCGCCACCAACCAGTAGAAGTTATCCAAACGACTGCTGTTCAAGTCCTTCCCAAACCAACTATGCCCGCATTTCTCCGTGATGTGCCCTACCGTACTAATCAGAAAACTATTGAGGAAACTTCCCGCTCCAAGAACGCTGAGATACAGCGCTAGGCCTAAGCTTCTCATTGAATCAGGGACCTGCCCATAAAACCACTCCTGCAACCCAACTAGAGAAAACGCATCTCCAATGCCCAGAATTAGGAACTGAGGGGTTAGCCAAAACGCACTCATTCTCTCACTTTTGGCTATCCTCAACCTTTTCCTCTCTACTAATGCTGCAATTGACAGGGCCAGTGTTGGAAATATCATTCCGATTCCTACCCTCTGGAGGATTTCGAGGCCTCGCTCGTTGCCCGTCGCTCTCCTCAGAACAGGAACGAGGATCCTTTCATACAAATAAACTGTGAGTAACATCCCTATCGCGGCTAGAGAGCCAAAAGAAGCAGCAGGAATTTCAAAACTCGTGCCTAGTTTCCTGTCCATGCTACTGCTTTGTTTGACGAAGAATGTATTGGTTTCTGCCAAACAAACTCCGAATATCAGAGAAGTGAACCATATGGGTATCATTTTTATAATGAGTTTTGTCTCCTCAACCATGGTAATGGTAGCCAATCTCCATGAAATTTGTTTCCCTTCTGAATCCTGAATGTCAGAAGAACCTTCTTCAACTATAGCAGCTTTATCAAGAAACCTGCAAACCAAAACTATATAAATTAAACTTTCTCTGGAATATGGAATTCTTCTGTGATTGTCTTACTGTTACCTGAGACTATCTGTGTGGCAGAGGAATCTTCCTCTGTTCTGGGATTTCGGAACTTCGTACAGCAACTTAAAGTCCTTAGGATGCGGTAGATTTCTCTTGATTATAGCTGCAACTAAGACCTGCAACATTGGCGTCAAGATGCTTCCCGCTATCATCCGGTACCTGTAAAAAGGCTTTCCAAGACAGAAGATTGCCACAGCAACGCCCATGGTAATGGTAAGAATAAGACATGCAGTACCCCAGCTTTCGTGATCTTGCACGTAGACAATCAACGTTGCACCAAGAAAGAGCCCAGCACAAAGTGTGAAATTCCACCAGTTGAAGAAAGACCTTTTGTTTTTTCTTTCCTCCATGTGATCCTCATCAAACTGATCAGCCCCAAAGCTTTCCAGACAGGGCTTTTGACCTCCAGTTCCCAGAGAAAGAAGGTAAATAGCTATGAAGAAGGCTATTTCATGAATTTTCCTGGGATGGGTGCAGTGTTCGACTACATTGCATGACTTGAGACTCATCATGAATTGAGACATTGTCAAGAGAATCAAGCCCTGAACCAATACTGGTAATTAAGTAAGTAAACAAGGCAAAAATTTTTCTATCAATTTTCTGGAAAAAGGAAAAATACTCCCTCTCTGCCAGGAATTGAATGTTCAAAAAAATTAAGAAAGTCAAAATGAGAGAGTACATATAGACAGATAGGTAGTGAGGTTTCGGTACCGAAAGAAAAAGCAAGGAAGAGAGGATGATGGTGGAGAAGCGGCCAAGGTATGCATCTGCAAGGTATCCTCCAAACAAAGGCATGATGGTGGTAACTCCCGTCCAGCAGTTGACGTTCTTTGCAGCCGTCTTGAGGTCCTGATGCAGTACCTTTGTGAGGTAGCTGATCAGATTCGTAGCTATTCCAAAATAGGTCATTCTTTCACAGAACTCAATGGCTTCCATCATCGTACATATTCAGAAAAAAAAAATTATAATAAGTTAATTTTATTTATTTATTAAATAATAATAAAACTGGAAAGAAATATATTCAGAAGTTGCAAAAACTAACAGTAATTAGAATTGCATAATAAACACTAACTTTTAAATTTTATTAACCCAAAGACAAGATCTCTGCAATTCACCGTGGCCGCCAGTAAAGAAGAACTGAACTCACCTATCACAAAGAGGGAAGCTCTCCATGCACCTGTAGAAGCTCGAAGAGGGATATTGCCTCTATGATCTAGTGATGTATCGTACACATATTTCTCTTTATCAGATAATATTATTTCTCTTCTTTCCTCCTGCTTCCTCTTCATCTTTTCCAGCTCCATTTTCAAGAGTAATTAAGCTTGGCATGGAAATTAAGAAAAGAGACTCATGACCGGCGAACTAGATGTATAGAAACTGTGACGGCTTTAGTTTTTGGGTTGAGAGGAGTAAGGAAAGGCATGACTTTGAATAGTGATCTGATTGATCAATTTCATGTTCCTCGTGCTTGCTTTGTCTTTGTAGCCTGCTGTAATGCTAATGCTAATGCCTAATGCTGATACTAATACCAATAGTTGCTTTTCCTTTTTTTTCATTTACGAATCAAAATTACCTCTTTTTTCTTTCCGAATCAAACTTTACAATATCTTTTACATTATTATTGTACTAATTAATTATAGCAATTTAAGACATTTTTTAAAAGTATTTTTTAAGCACATAGCGGTATACTGACTAGACTCTGCTAATAGATGCAAACTCACTAAAACTAAAATTTACAGCAATATCAAATCGAACTTATGACCTGCAATATGTAAACTACACCACCAAATCACTTGATCATAATCTTGGACGCAAACTGTTATCTTCTTTTAAATAAAAGTAAAACTTTGTACAAACATTATCTTGAAGGAGTATTATTTGGACTTTAATTATAATCGGGACAAAAATAAATTTTTTTTCAATTATTAAAAATATTTTTATATAATATATTCTATTATTTATTTATCGTGATTTAAAAAGTCAAATTCAAAATATTTGTATTATGGAAATTTTGATCTCTATTTAGTTAGGAACTATACAATTTTACTAACTTAGGTATTAGAGTAAAGATTTGTTTTTCTTTACGTCTCAAAGAGTAGGAAAGGCTCAAGTGAAGATACAAGGTGCTCTAGAAAAAAAAAAAATCAATTTTCGAATTATTTTCTAACAATGTAATGGGTGGAGGGGATTTATAACATTTTATGTTTTTTCTACAATTCTATAAAAATTCAGGTAAAAAATTAAATTTTTGTTGTAAAAACAAACAAGGAATATAAGGGTTTGAGAAAAATAAAGTGGAATAATCTTTCATTTACTGATGTATTGATTTACAAATGAGAACCCTCGTATACATAGTTGTTTAATAGCCACTATGAGGAGCCACTTTCAAAATTACAAACAATAGCATACATTCACTACATAAATGACATGATATCTTTTTATTATTTGTACAAATGGCTTCATATCATTTCATCTCTTGTGTGCATGACTTTGTGCCTCTTTTTTGCTATTGGTTTAATATGTGACTATGTACAATGTATTTAGTAATGAACATTCACAATTTAGCTATCCAACTAATTAATTATACAACACTCCCACTTGGATGTTCATAAATAAGATATGCCTTTTGACGTGGGGGCACAACATGTGCCACGGTCTCCTTAAGAACCTTTTATCATGAAAAATCCAATTTTCGACAAAAAAAAATATACCATTTGTAGGGAAAAATAGTGTCGTGGATACCTTACTCTCCCTGATTAAACCACCATCTATGTCATGGAATCAACATAAACCAATTCTTTTTATCAATGACTCAAACATGCACATAGGTAAATCTGATAGATACATAATTTGCTACATAATTGATGTGTAAGCCTTTGATTTTAATTGTTTCAAAAGATTATTTATGTGGAATTTGATTATATTTTATGTTTTATGTAGTAAATTGAGCTTTGGAATGAAGAGAAGCACAAAATCAAGTTTTTGGCTTGTTTTGGATAAATTTCAAGTTGAGGAGACAACCCTTAAAACATGGAGGATTTTAGGGAAAAGAAGAAACAACCCTTAAAACATGGAAGATATTAATTAAAAGAATAGACAAAACCCCAAAACATGGAGGATATTAAGGAAAAGAAGATATAATCCCTAAAATATGGAGGATTTTAAAGAAAAGGGATACAAATCCTATAAAATGGGGGACACAAACAATCTTGAAAGCTATCTTTCAATCTTGAGATGTCATATTGATTCTTGAGAGATATATTGAGAAGGCATATTGATTCTTGAAAGGGTTCTCAGTCAAGACTGAAGATACACAATTCAAGATTGATTTCCTAAAGAGTCTCAAAGAGAAGAAGATCATTTTCCTCAGGGCAGATTTCTTTAATCTTTTCTGGGGCTATTACTCATGTCTTGTGAGTAGTTTTCTTTTGTTAATAAGAACATGACGTAAGTCATTTTGATATGGGGGTATGAGATTTGCTTTGTTTTCATATTAAAATTTGATCTTTATTCTTGAGTATTTATGCAATTCTTGTTTTCATCTTATTAATCATGTTTGTTGATTTAGCTTATCACCTAGATTAATTTGCATGGTTATATTGCTAGGGTTTAAATATTATTGCAAAGTAGCAACTATTGTTAAATTAGGTTTCGACTACCAACTTGACTTACAATAGAGAATTGTATGAATCAAATTGTATGAAATTAAAGCTACTTTGTTTTATGTAATTTGACGTTAATGATACCTTCATGTTTAATGCAATTTAATTGATTAAATCTATTGATAGCTAAGACTTAGGTTTATTTGATTAAATTAGAGATTTTATTTCTTGCAACAAGAAATCAATCTAATTAAAGGATATTGATTTGAGCGCTAAGCCAAATTCTAAAATCAACTACTCAATTGTCTTAATTAATCTATGATTAACCTCATAACAACTGACTTACGTATTGTTTCTTGTTAACAATTTTTTGCATCTATATTCTTAACTTTTATTTTTAGATTTGCTTTAATTCCTTTTCACAAAACTTTTCCAAAAATCCCCATTCGTTACTTGTTGATTGGATTTTACTAAATTTTGAATTCAATTCCCTGTGGGTTCTACCCTACTTGCCCTAAATGCATAGTTTGGTAACTAGGTTTAATTTGCATGTGTTGAGATGGGCAAGTTCAAATTTTGGTGCCTCTACTAGGGACATGTTATTTAAGTTTAAATTTTTTCCAATTGACTAAAATTTTATTCTTTTGTCCATATCACTTAATAACTCCCAAGATTAATGTTTTTGAGAAGCGGAAAAACTGATATCTTAATCTACGACAATCCTACACTTGAGGTCTCAAGCGATTCAAGTTCAACTTCTTCAATGGCGGAAAACGAAGATAACAAAGATAATGTTGTGCTCATAGTTCCCCCATGTAATTTAGCTACAGCAGGTAATAATGCAGTAAGAGGTAATAATCCTAGACTCACTATCAAGGAATTAACTGCGCCTACATTTTCTGATCACCTTTTGGAAATTGTATTCCCTGAGGTATGAGAATTTTAAATTACACACTAACTTTGTTCAATTATTACCTATATTTCGTGGATTATCTGGAGATGATCCTCAAAGACTTCTTAAAGATTTTCATGTTATTTGCTCTTCCCTGAGACAAGGGGGAACTAACAAGGGGGAACTGCAGACGAGGTAATAAAATTACATGCTTTTCCATTTAGGCTGCAGGATAATGCTAGAGATTGGTTATATGAATTACCTCCTACATATTTTGTGGATTGGGAAACCATGAAGCGAGTTTTTCTTGAAAAATATTTTCTTGCATCTAGAATCTTATCTATAAAAAAGGACATAACATGTATTAGACAACATCCGAATGAAAGATTTCATGAGTATTGGTTCAGATTTAAGAAACTATGTGCTACTTTACCTGATAATCAGATATAGGATGGGAACTAATGCAACACTTCTATGAAGGTCTTAATGATGTTGATAGGATGATGATAAATGCTGTTAGTGGAGGATCACTTATTGGGAAACCCCCGCAAGATGCTCGAGAATTGATCACAAAGCTCACATCTAATGTTCAATCTTACAAATCGAGGGATGATCTTCCAAGAAGAATCAATGAAACCAACTCCGTGGACTATAAGATTACTAATTTGTTTGAAAAATGGTTAACTATGAACACTAGCACACAAGCACCTGTTAAATCTTGCAATATTTGTTGTAGTTATAAGCATGTTACTGACTTTTGTCCTTATAATGTATATGCAACAAGTTTTAATACTGCAAGAAATTTCTCCAACTTGCAAAGGAGGAACAATCCCTATTCAAATACCTACAAGTGTGTGAAAAAGAACAAGAGGGAAGAAAAAAAGATAGTGAAAGCAAAAGTGGAAAGAAAGTGAGTTTTTATGCAAAAGAAAGAGAGTTGAAAAGTGCTTATGAGGGCATAAGGCCAATGGCTTTGATAATGTACAAACATTCTTGAACGCCTATTTCTAGCAATTCTAATGATTCTTGTCCTCTTGTTGTTTGTTCACTTTTAAAGGAATTTGAAGACATATTCTCGGATGAGCTTCCAACGGAGCTACCATCACTTTGAGTAATTGAACATCAAATTGATCTCATTCCCGGGACTCCCCTCCCAAAGAAACGCTCACTATCACAACAAGGGTACAAGAAAAGTAACGTTTGAGATCAGAGATTGGGTGTGGATTCACTTGAGAAAGGAGAGATTTCCTCAAGCCAGAAAGATAAAGCTCTATTCAAGAGGAGATGGACCTTTTCAAGTCGTTGAGAAGATCAACGATAATGCTTATAAATTCGACTTGCAAGGTAAGTACAATGTTAATTCAACCTTCAATGTAAGTGATCTCCTTTTGATGTAGATGATGAAGATTAGAGGAAGAATCGTTAAAATGAGAGGCGGAATGACAGAGACCCATCACCATCAATACCTCATGGACTGATCACGAGGGCACGAGCAACCAAGATGAGGAAAGCTTTAGTTACATATCTCCAAGAGAAGGAACAACAACTAGATTTTGAAGTTATTTTTTAAGCAACCAAATTGGATGATGAATGTGTGATCAAGAAGTTATGGAACGTATCAACAATTGAGGGGATAAATTACATTTCCAACCAAGAAAGCATCCAAAATGATAAGGATCTATAGTGACTGAGTTGCTATAGTGATTGAGTTGCTACAGTACTTCTTTTACATTTGTTGTTATCTCAATTCTTGCATAGTTAAGGGCTCTTTTGTGAAATTAAATGGATGAACATTTGTATTAAGGTTTTACCTAGCCAAAACACTATAAATAGCCTCTTTCTTGTAAGAAAATACAACTCCTTGATAATCAAAAACATTTCTCTACAC
>JAWZTD010000061.1:104091-120044 GCA_035221335.1 Echites panduratus
CAGTTGGCATGTCAAATTTAATCTCTAAAATCCAGTTTACTTCTGCTCATTATTTAATGACAAAAGGGAAAAAAAAAAAACTAGATCTTAAAGGATGTTCATAACTGTGGAACAACTTCACCTCTGAATCTGATCATTATGTCTCTAAAATCCCGTTTACTTCCACTCATTATGTAGTGCAATTAATTAATCAATATCTCATAGACTGAAAAAGTAGCCAAAACAAGAAAAGAAAAACAGGACACTCAGGGGCAGCAAGATAAAGCAAAAGAGAAAAGAAATAACCGAGAAAGCTTCTCATATATAGACTTCTTATAAAAGAAACTAACAAGCATTTTTCCTCTTAGGTTTTTTGTTTGATGTGATTAATGGAGCACAATTACATAACTCAGAACTGACACTACCGAAATTTCAACTTATCAAAATAATAAATAAAATTAAACTAGGGCTTCTCAGAAGTATTCTGTTAACTTCTAGATCAAAAGATTAATTTGATATTTTACTTTTTCATTTTTTCTTGGCTATTAAAGGTAGTATCACAGAGATGGAACTGAGTTCTAGAGAAAAATCAAAACCCAGATTAAACTGAATGACCAAAACAATTCAACAATAATACTCAATACTCTTGCACACAAAATAATTAAGACAAACATAGCAAATTGCTATTCTCTTTATGATTGAGTGATTGTGGGGTATAAACATCCCAACAAAAGGATTTGAAGAAGAGCAGATTATGACAAACTTAGATTACAGAAGCACTCATAAAGAGATTAGGATAGATAAGGTTAAACCATAGACCATTGAGTCATATCAGCACAAATCAAAAGTGAAAAAAAGATTTAAGCCACCACTCCAAAATACCCTATTAACCACAATGACCGATAAAAGTTGATATATGACAGGCTCATCAAGTGAACTATAATCTCAGAATAAATATGAGCTAGAATAATAATGCTCCAGTACCTTCAATCTGTCCCAACACCACCAAAAATATGCCAGAAACTTCTCTTCACATATATCAATTCTGAAAACCAAGTGAAAAGAAATACAGAAAAAGAACTGATATAGTATGGTTCTGATCACTCCAGAACTGAGAAAGGAATATCAACAGATAATTGCGAGAAGTGCTCAAAAGATTTCATTTCTGTCGTGTCTTGTGTAGATTGCTACTCACCCATCTAATCTGAATCTTTCCCTAACATCAATGAGGTGTGGGGAAGTGAAAAGCCCAGTACGGAAGCCACAATTACGTAAAATAGACTCTGTAAACGTGCAAGTTGATCCCTTCATGAAATACAAGACAAAAAAGGCAAATTACTTCTATACCAGATAACTAAATAATGGAAACGACTCAACTAAACTTATGAACAAGCAATTGATGCAGTTGTTCATCCAGATGACTAAAAGCATAACTTAGAAAATTTTGCAGCATTGACAAAACAAATTACAAGTAAAGGGTGGCAAGAGAGAAAAGTAGATTTGAAAGGCTTATGAGCATCTAGATCCCTAGATATATAGCACTGGTTACCTAAGTGACATGCAGAGATCCAAATAACAATATACCGAAAATCAACAAAATTTCACTTGCATTTAGATTTAAATTTTTATTTTCCCTTTTAGCAACCACGAAACAAGGTGATAGAGACTGGTCTAGTTCACAGTCCAAAGACTGCATTCAATTTATGAAGTCAATTTGAATAATAACGTCTAATACGAGAAGTTAAAGGTATATTGAATTGGAAGAAAAGTAAATCAACCCATACACACTAGTCTGCCATGTTTAAATAAATAATCAAATTCCTGAATAACCAAAGCAAAGGAACACAAGTAATTAATCTAACCTTTCCCTTGGTACCAGCCACATGTATGATCTTCATCTGTTTTATCGGCTCCTCTAACTCCAGAATCTACATCCAACAATTAAAAACACAGCCCCCAAACGAAAATCCGAACCAAAACTCATCAAAAATTTAAACATATAAATATATATATATATATAATATACATATAAATACCAAAAGGAAAACCTTAATATAGTCAAAAAGTAAATCAAATCTGTCTCCCTTGTTACTCTTGTCAGCACGACTGCGTTTGGTGATTAAAGAAGATAAGGCCTCCATTGCGTCGTCATATGCAGACACGGATGGCTTCGATAATCCATCATCACCTTTTTCAAGAGACAACAATCCTTCATACGTATAAATGATAGGCTGAACTCTATATACAAGTACAAAATCTCACATCTAGATAGAGAAGAGTTGATGCTTGATATTAATGAACTCTATACACAGAAATAGAGATTTCAAATGTTCAAGAAAGTTCATCAAATCAAATAAAATATAAAAAATGAAGGATTAAGTAGAAACTGAATCAATTCAAAAGGGTAGGAAGCACTCGATACCCTGTGACATTTTCACGCTTGGAGATGACAGTCGAGGCCTGGATTGGGAGAACAGCCTAGCACGTGAGCTGCTAATGAAATTTGAATATTTTGCAGATAAATGAGAACAGAGAAGCTCGAAAGATACTTACCAGATGGACTAGGCAGAGGATGCAATGGACAGCGGGAGCAGAGGGGATAATAATGGGGTTGGAACTGGGAGGCTGGCAAGTGAAAGGATCTTGGTTTTTTTGCTCCCGAGATAAATTGCAATTCTGATCCCCGTAACTTTTATAATTACTCATTTGCACTATAAGTCAGCAACAACCACCAACTCTAGACTGCAAATTTTGACCTACGAAGGTCGAAGAAATAAAGCATGATTTTGACCCAGGCATTCCTATGGCAGTGGCAAATCAGATTTCCTATTTTGTAATCGAGAGGGATTCAAGTAGTGTTATCATATCTTTATTGGGACATAGCACTATCAAGTGAGTCTAGCTAACCTGCCAACCCGCTCGGTCCAGCTTACCTGAAATCTGTGTGAACGGTATCTTGAATCGGTATAATCCTTTAGTCTGTTTTCAACCTGTTCATTTCTAGTTTTCCCTAACCTAACACTATTCGATTTGGAACCGCCTTCAACCCATGGATCAGACCAAATCACAAACCAGATAAAGACCAAACCAACCAAGCCTGCATGAGCACGAAAATTGTTATTGTTTCTGATGCGATGCTCAAAGTTGAAATTTCTTAATTTTAAGCCAACCCTAAAGAGCGTCTCAATGTAGAATCGAATTCCCACAAATTCATCAATGATTCAGGTTTAGAATGTTAAGACTAACCAAGATTATGGAAAACCCTAACCAATCTACAAGTTTAAAGAACCTTAATACACCCTAAACCGAAGTAACAATAAACCTCTTAAGAAGCCTTTCAATAACCCTAAGAAGTGCTATGCGAAACTCTCACAAAAAAATCAATTTTATTTTGAAGGAATTTGCTCTAGTAAGAGAAAAATATAATTTGTATTGAATCAATGAATAACTTGAAGTTACAAAGAAAGGAAGTATTTATAGTCCAAGACTTATTATAAACATTACCAAGTCGTAATAGGACTTTTATTGACTTTAAAGTAACTAATTGAAAAAATCAAAATCAAAAAGAAATCAAAATCGATAAAAAGTCGAACTAGGAAAAATAGGATTGTGTCTAGCTCTAGGCTGAGCACCGGATGCTGCGTTGGGTGTCTTCTAGAATTCTGCTAACTTTTTAAAGACCTTCTGCCCGGCACTGTTTAGACCTTGTCAAGCGTCGAATGGTTACTTTCTTTCACCATTTCTTCACTCTTTTCCTACCATAACATCTAAGTTTCTTCAACAATCATTCCTCCAAATTGTTGACATGAATTCGAGCTTTCAAACCCTTCAATTATAGTCACATTCCAAAGCTTCTTATCTTCATGGAATTCTTCAAATTTGGGTCTTTGTACTAACTCTTCAAAATCAAAGAGTTCTTCTTTTCGTTGAATAAATCATACCAAAACTTTCCTAATCTTCGAAGCTTTTGCCTTGTGATAGGTTCATTTGGTAATTTTGGAGCTTGATCTCCATCAGTCCTCCCTATTAAAAAAGATTCTTCCTCAAATAGGTATCATCTTCTCAAAAGGAGAAATCTCACGAACATTAAATATAGAAGTTACATTGTACTTACCTTGGAGATCAACTCTATAAGCATTATCATTGACTTTCTCAACAATCTGGAATGGTCCTTCTCCTCTTTGATCAAGTTTAGCTTTCTGAGCTTGAGAAAACCTCTCTTTCCACAAATGGATCCATACCCAATAACCAACTTCAAATTTCATTGATTTTCTTCCATTATTGTGCTACTTTGCATAATATTAGCTTGAATATTCTCCCTTGCGTTGGTATGCATTTGCTTAATCTTCTTAGCTTTCTTGTTACCATCTAAGCTATGGATATCACTTACACATAAAGGCATGAAATCCAATGGAGTTAAAATGTTAAATCCATAAACCAACTCAAATGGTGAAAAATGAGTACATGAATGAACACAACGATTATATGTAAACTCAATATAAGGCAAGCATTCCTATCAAGATTTCAAATTCCTTGTTATGATAGCTCTCAATAAACTCAATAAAGTTCGATTTACAACCTCAGCTGGATCATCCGTTTGTTGGTGACAAGTAGTATAAAATAATACCTTAGCTCCCAGTTTTCCCCACAAACCTTTCCAAAAATAACTCAGAAATTTGGCATCCTTATCACTAACAATATTTTTAGGCATTCCATGCAACCTAACAACTTCTTTAAACAACAAATTTGCCATATGAGTTGCATCATCAATCTTTGAACATGCAATAAAATGAGCCATAATCTATCGACTACCACAATATAAAATCTTTCCCAAGCCTAGACCTAAAATAAGAACAAAATCCATAGATATATCTTCCTAAGGTGCACTAGGAATTGGTAAAGGCATATACAATCCATGTGGCTTTAATGTTGATTTAGCTTTCTTACAAACAACTCAATTACAACATATTTTAAACACATTTTTTTCATATGAGGCTAATAAAAATTTTCTCTAAGAGTGTCTAAATTTTTTGCAATTCCAAAATGTCCCACTAAACCTCCCCCATAACTTTCAATCACAAGAAATTTTCTAATTGAACACTTAGGTATACATAACTTATTTTCCCTAAACAAAAATCCATCATGCAAATGATATTTATCATATGCACCATTCCTACTTGCAACATACACAATTCTAAAATCATCATCATTCTCTCACAACTCTTTTATAAGTTTAAAACATAGTAATTTTGCACCAAGAGTAGTGATAAGAGTATACCTGGGAGACAATGCATCCGCAATCACATTCTCCTTACCTTGTTTATACTTGATGACATACGGAAACATCTCTATAAACTGTACCCATCTTGAGTGTCTTTTGATCAACTTGGTTTGTCCTTTCAAATGCTTTAGTGACTCATGGTCTGTGTGTATGACAAATTCCTTTGGCCATCAATAGTGTTGTCAATGCTCCAATGACCTGAACAAAAAAAAAATTCTGTATCATAAGTCGAATAATTCAAAAAAACACCACTCAATTTCTCATTAAAGTAAGCAATATGCTTCTTATATTGCATAAGAATAGCCCCAATCTCCACCCACCTATGCATCACATTCAATTTCAAAAACTCTGGAAAAATTGAGAAGGGGTCAAATAGGTGCACATGCAAGCTTTTCTTTTAGCAAATCAAATGCAGTCTCTTGCTCACTCTCCCATCTAAACTTTACATTTGCTTTAGTCACTTTGGTAAGAGGGGCAGCTAAGTACTAAAATAAGGCACAAACCTGCTATAGAAATATGAGTTTTCAAAACTGATTAAAACCAATTGGAGGTAACCAATCCAAACAAAACCGAAAGAAAACCGACCAAAACCGATTTATGTTTGATTATAAACGGTAAGAAAATAAGGGGTTTTTTTGTTTGGTTAGCGGTTCTTAAAAAATTTTGGTCGGTTTTATTCCAGCCAAACTGACTTAATTTATATTATAAATGAAATATTTTAAATATATATAATTATATATCCAATCCATTATCTGCTGGTTAGCCTAATTTTTCTCTTATCTGTAATGTGACCCCTTTCTCCAAAATCTCCACTCCTTCCACTCTTCTTTCTCCCTCTTTCCCTTTTTTCTCTGAAGACTAAAAATATGGTAAAAACCCTTGTCTTGGTCTTTCACCGTCTGTGTAGTTCTTCCCTTCATGGTCCTTCTTCGTCTAATCATTCGAACTCTCTTGGAAGTGCTCTCTACTTGATCCGAGGCTGACCACTGATGGGTGCAAAGTTTCAAACAAAGGAGTAGCTAAGGGCCTCATATTTTTTTTCTTTAAACTTCCTTTTTATTTTGTTTCAAAGTTTCTCATGTCAGTGATTTATTTTGTTTCATTTCTAAGATGATTGTGTAGAGACAGTTGAATATGATAGTCATAAAACTTGGGTTGTAATTTAGAACAAAACTCAAATCCCATATTCGTATAAAAAACATTTCTTTCTTCTGTCCTTTATTGAGTGGTCAAAAATTGTAGTTTGCTAAGGGTAGAGTTTGCAATTAAATGGAATTAGTTTGGACTGCAAAAGGATTCAAATCCAGGGTAGGCTTTTTTAATGATAAAATGATGCATGCTTTTTAATGTATTGATGAAATGTGAAACCAACTTGACAGCTATAATCATTTTTGGTTTAAGGAATTATTATTATTATTCCTTTCGTTTTTGAGTTGCTGCTATCTTTTTTTATTATTAAATTTTATTCACTTTATTATTTCATCAACAATTTGTGATTAGAGGCAGATTTGTGGAAATTCTCACATTTGATTTTTAACAACTTGAAGGAAAAATTTTGTCCAGACTGGGAAAAATAAGAATGGAGATTCTTTACCTTCTTTTTAAAGACCTCAGAATGTAGTAAAACATTTTAAGCTTCATATGGTGTTATTTTATATTTTGGTATTGTAATGGTTTATCATAGTATTTATTTTAACTTTGTTAGAATAGGATAATAGCAGTTTTTTTTTGTATAGTATGAAGTTAATTATGATATGTGTTACTGTTTTCTTATGGGCTATTGTTTTTTTAGCATTTTTTTTATTGGGGCTCACAAAAATGAATACAATCCTATTATTTAGGCCTTCTAAAAAAATTTATGGGTTAATTAGGCCAAAAAAAAATCTATTAATTCTATTCTAAATGGAACCGAACATCTCAAACTGACCAATGAGTGGTTTGGTTTGGTTCGGTTATTCCATATCTTTTCAAATCAAAGGGTTAGAATTTTTATGAAACCTATTTCAGCGATTTGGTTTCAAAAATCAGCCAAAACCAACTGAACCAACCTCCGAACACCCCAATATAGAAGGATGTCAACCCGTGAAAACTCCTTACCCCACTTACCCTCTTTAATGTAGGCCAATCCTTGATTGCCTTAACCTTCTCTTCATCAACTTGAACACCATTAGAAGAATATATCTAAGATATATAACTTTTTGGAAACAAAAGGAACACTTCTTCAAATTTCCATACAATTATTCTCTCCAAAGTATGTCAAAGACAGTTTGCAAGTTACCAACATGCTCATCAATACTTTTGCTATAAAAATCAAAATATCATTAAAATAGACAACTACAAACTTACAAATACAATCCTGAAGAACATGATTCATCAATGTCATAAATGTGCCAGGTGAATTAGTTAAGCCAAATGGCAAGACAACCCACTCATATAAACCATGTTTAGTTTTAAAAGCTGTCTTCCATTCATCACTCTCTTTTATTCTAATCTGATGATAACCACTTTTAAGATCAATCTTTAAAAAACATTTGCTACCACTTAACTCATTAAATACATCATCTAACTTTGGGAAAGAAAAATGATAGTTTATCGTGATTTCATTGATGGGACGATAGTCAACACACATTCTCCAACTACCATCGTTCTTTGTACTCAAATATTTGATAACCAAAGACTCATGCTTTCTCTTACATACCCATTCTCTAAGCTCTACAACTTGCTTTTGTAGTTCCTTTGTCTCTTTCGGATTAGTCCTGTAGGCAGCCTTGTTTGGTAGATGCGCTCTCAAAATAAAGTGAATTTGGTGCACAATCTCTCTAATAGGTGACAACGCCTTAGGTAATTCCTCCGAGAATACATCATTGTATGCCTGAAAAGAGAGTACATTTCACTAGGCAATGAAGGAGTAGTATCAAGAAAAGAAGTATCCAAAGAAATATATTTGATGATAACCACTTTTAAGATCAATCTTTAATAAACATTTGCTACCACTTAACTTATCCAATACTCTTATAATACAAATTCATATTTTCCATCATGGCCCTTTGATCCATGTGTGCTTCACGTCTCTTCAGGGCTTCCAGCTTTATCTTCTTTCCATCCTTCTCAAGTGTATATCGATTCTTGAAACCATCAAAGATAACTCTCCTATCAAACTACCATGGTCTTCCAAGCAATAGGTGTGTAGCTTGCATAGGCACAGCATCACAAATAACTTCATCTTGGTACTACCAATTGAGAAAGGAACTCTCACTTGCTTTCTTACCTTGACTTCCTCACTATCATTTAGCCATGGTAGTTTGTATGGCTTAGGATGATCTATGCTTGGCAACTTCAACCTTTCAACCATGTAAGAACTTGCCACATGCATGCAACTTCCATTATCAAACTGCACACATTGCCATTTATCCTACATCTTGCATGGAATAAATTCTCACTAGCTATGCACTTCCTCTTCTTCATCTTCCTTAGTTTGAGTACTAAGCACTCTTCTTTCACAATATTCAACTTTTCTTCATCAAAGTCTCAGCTGCATCTTCCCCACTTTTAGAATTGTCTTCATCTTACACAGCTGCTACTTCTTCATCTTCACTAGGCAATTTTACTTCAATAAAAATTATACTAAACTTTAAGTCATGTTTACTTTAGTTTCATAAAATATTAAATTTAAACTTTTAAAAGGGTAATTTTTCAAGTAAAAAAAATGTTGAAAGTAAAATTAAAATGTGAGTAATAAAAAAATGTTGAAAGTAAAAAGAGTTTGAAATTAAAAATAAAAAAACCTGCCCGATTCGATTCGAAACCAACCCACATAGGCCCGTCGAGCCTCCTTCCATGGTTTTCAACCCAACATAGCCCGTTTTCATTTCCAACCCACCACGCCAAACCAAACCTGGGCCTCTAGCCCATTATGCCCGACCCAAACCTGTCACTTGTCACACTGCTAGTCTATCCTAGTAAGCAAACTAAACTCCATGAATTTTATCTCCAATGCATTCCTCCTTAGATGCCTGCCTAGATAGCTCAACTTGTGGTAGGATTTTTCGTTCATTACCATCAGGTGATTCAATACCCGTATGAAACCCGATAAATCAATCGAGGCATGGTGAGGTAAATGAAGTGTTACCATAACAAATTTACATTTGGTAAGTTTAATCCTAATTTTTTTCCAACTTTTTTACTATAACATTCCAACTTAACCTTTCATTAATTGCAAACTTTAAAATTAGTATTTATTTATAAAAATCAAGATTTATAAATTAGAATTCTACAAAGTTATCTAAGAAAAATAAACTATCAAAATATTAAATGAAAGAGAAATATGTAAATCACAAGCCCACGTATAGTGAGAAAGAAAAGTGTAATTTTCTCTCCAATAAGTTTAGAAAAATCTTGGTTAAAAAAATAGTTAGAGTTGGATAAAAATAACAATTTGTCAAAAAAAATTGTGGTAGCTCATATTTCAACCAAGTTAGTTGGGAAATAGGTTTAGAAAATCAAATCAATCAGAAGAAGGTGAAATATTTTATATTTTAATTTGACATAAAAAGAAGAAAATTTTTATATGTTTTTTAAATATTTAAAAAATAAAGTAAAAAGATGATAATAAGAAGGCTAAAACTAACTCATTGCTTTGTCATGTTTAGCAAAGTTGGATAACTTGGAAAAATTGAGATTTTTTATTAATTATAGTAGATTTTTCACTTAATTTTTCAATTTTTTTTCAAGAAATAAATAATATAAATCTCTCCTAATATATGTCAATTTAATATATGAAAAAATTCAGCTTATCTAGAGATGATTTGATAGTTCAAAATTTTCTCATAACTAGCTTGGTTGAAATAATAATTATGCCTCTTTTGAAAATTATGATTTTCAACCAATTTTAACTAAATTTTTTCGCCAAGTTTTTCTAAGCTTATTGGGCAGAAAGTTACACTTTTCTCTTTTTATATATATGGACTTGTGGTTTATAAATTTTCAGCTCATTTGGAATACATTTGATCTCTCAAATAAGGGATTGATTTGGTTTCGCCAAAATTAAAAATTGGTCCAACTTTTAGCAGAAAATGAGTTTTTTATTATTAATTACAACTTAAAATCCAACCTTTTTACACTATTTACCATATAAAAAATGAATCTAAAATATTCTTGGAGTTATATAAAATTTCATTTCTTTCACCCGAAAGTCATTAATTTTGGTTTCTCGATTTTTAACTTTTTTTTTTTTTTGTAGCTAGAGGGTATTTATTTTAGATGTATCAAAAAATATTTGTAATTACTGATTTTTCAATGTTTCTAATTAATAACAATTAATATTTTGGTAGTTTATTTTCCTTAGACAACTTTGGAAAGTTCTAATTTATGAACATTTATTTTAATAAATAAAGATTAATTTTAAAGTTTCTAATTATAGTGAGAAGTTAAGTTGGAATGTTATAATAAAAAAGTTGAAAAAAAAAAGGACAAAACTTACCAAACTTAAATTTGTTAGAGTTAAACAAGCTGATATTTATTATGAAACAAGTTTTAAATAAATAATGATTTTCAATTATGCCCTTAACTTTTAGCGGTTCAAAGCATTATCCTTTCAAAAGGATTAACATTGTCTGTCATTAGTTTGTAGGGACCAAGAATGCCAAAAATAAAAAAATATGACGAAACTTACCAAACATAAATTTGTTGGAGACTAAAAGGCCAATTTAAAACAAAATGAACTTTTAATACACTTCTTCTGTTACACTCTCTATGATGCCGATAAAATTCTTACATATTTTCTTCATAGTTCTTCTTATACCAATAAAAATCTTACAAATGACCTTTAATTATTTTTTAAAGACATCTTTTAGGGACACTTGTTAAATTTTTTTTATAACAAAAATGTGTATTAAAAGATCTTATACCAAATTATGTGGAGTGCAAACTGTTTAATAGACTCTACAAAAAAAAAGATATGTGAAAGAATCAATGAACAAAGGTAGCAAAATACACATCATTCAATAAATATTTAAATCCATCTACAAATAAATAAATATGGATAAATTAATTGTTTTTAAAAAACATAAACAAATATTAATTTATATCCAATTTGTAGCGTCCCACCTCATGATCCCACCTAGCCCTGGGTGGGATATGGTCTTGCAAATGGTGTCATTTCACCCAATCAGAGCATTGGATTAAGGTCTTGAAACTTAATTTTATGTATGATTAGGTCTCAAACATGAGATTCATCGACATTTCTTCTTACTTTCCTACATAACTTAAACAAAAACTACTTAATACATCTGAAACTATTTTGAATCCCAAATTGATCAAAGCTAAAATTCATTTCAAAAGATTGTATAAAAAATTGCAAAAATGTACATCGAAAGTGGATATATCCTAACTAACGGTTTCCTGGTTCCTTTCCAAAATCTATAAAGAAAAGAAGAAAAGATATTTAATGAGCCAAAACCTAATAAGAAATTCTTGCTAGGAAGAAGGAAAACAATTAATCAGTAAACAAAATTTTAAATCATATAAATAAATAATCTGTGATCGAATAACCGCCCTAGTATCTCCATTCGCATGATCACGACTTTGTACCGCACTTCCAAACATATCAAGAGGTGACTTTTCTTAGGTATCATCTGGATTAGGTAGTGAACCCGATATCATGTTTAACCTCTTAGCATGTCTTGACAAGTTCACTTTTCTGTTATTAGGGTCCATACCCAAGGTCGTCAGCCCCCAATGCTTTCCTTCCCTTACAAGTTTCCAATTGCTAACTCATTTACTCGTATACAATCTTATTGTTTAGGATATTTCTTCATTATATGAGAGAATAGGATTTCTAAGAAGATTATCATATCTAAGTGATCCTCAACTCTAACTATCAAATTCCATATCCTAGGTTCCATTTCAGAGTCATACGCACATATACGTCCATTTAACTCATTTTGAGCCTCAAACTTGTGAAAATCAAGAATCCTTGTTTCTTGAGCTGTTGTTTTCCTTGAGAATCATATGTGAAAGTGGGATGCTTTTCAAAGGTATGGATTTGGAAATCAAAATACATTTTTCTTGAGAGTTTCTTTTATAAGAGAATAGGATATTTATTTGAAACTGTTTGAGATTTGTACTTAGATTTCTAAATCTTGGAATTTAAAGTAAGAGTTCCTCAAATTTCCTTTAGGATATAAACTTCCCTTAGCATTTTTCCTTTAGGATATAAACTTCCCTTAGAGTTCATAAAATTTCCTTTAGCATTTTTCGTCCCTTAAGTTTAATACTTTGGCTTCAAAAGTCCCTTAAATTTATTTTCTTCTTTTTAAGTTCCTTATGTTTTTTGGAGCAACCTATTGGGTGGTTTTTTTTCAAGCCATGTCATCTCTTTTCTTGATCAAATACCCATGGGCAAATTTTTTATTCCATTTTTCATAAAAAAATTTCACCTTTTTTTACCTCTTTACATACTCCAGCCGTTATATCTTTGATCAAGACAAGACCACCAATCAAAACACCTCTTTTACGATTTTACCTTCTTCAACCCCTTCTGCAAGACCCGTCGAAGATTGTTGATGGTGAGATCCTCTAATCAAAGCTTAAGAACTGTGGAATATCAAAGCACACAGAAGGAACACAAAAGGTTTTGAGTGGACAACATTCTCTGCAAATTTAGTGAGACTGTTTTTCTTTTTTTGTAGTCTTTATTGAGGTTCATAAATCAGCAATTCAATTGGTAAATCATAATCAAATCAGACATATTTAAGGTAGTTTATCTTGATATAATATATATATATATATTTATGTCGATCTTGTGATTTTAAATCAATTTTAATAATTACAAATAAATGGGACTAAATGTGAATAAAAAAAAATTCTCATAATCAAACCGGAAGATTGTAACTAAAAAAAAATTGGATAGTAGTATTTTTTTTCCAGTAAACTCAACGCTTGAAATGATAAAAAGGGAAACAAATTATGTTGGTGGAGCAAAGCTCGTGTTAAAAGATAACAGAAATTGAGAACCTCATAATCACCAACATGAAAACCATCTAGGTGGGTCTTAATAAAGTTGCCAAAGAAAGAGATAAAAAAGGTACAAAAGGGCTTAGCTCTAGTCCTGAAATCTTCTACTTAAAAAGATTTGAAGCAAAACATGAAAATAAAACAAAGATTGTTCAAAAAAGCTATAGGAAAATAAAAATATCATGATTTTTGGACAATATATAAATCTCCAACCAAGAATAGAATTATTCTTGAAGTCGATAAAAAAAAAAAGAAAGAAATAGGAGGAATTACGGAAGTCAGAAAGATTCAAAGAAGAGGGAAGATGATCGGGGAGAGAGTGTTTATTATTTTGAATAGTGGAATAGAAAATTTGAATTTATATAGACTATGCTTTGGAATCAAAAGGACTCTCCCTAATCATAGTAATATTATGAAATTCAAATCTAATCAACAAGGTAAGTTATTTAAAACAAAATTGACATCATGACATTTTAACAATTCAAGGCAATTTGGAACAAAATTCATTATGTAATAAACATGAGTAGGTGAAGAAGACTTTAACATATAATCAGACAAACATAGTATGAAAAATTCATTTGGCCTCAATTTCAACTCCAATTTAGCACTGCCTTTAATCCAAATGTCTTCCAAAATTTCATTTCAAGCATCCAAAAATCAAGACAAGATCAATTCCCCACGACTACTTATGAAAAACAAAGTTTCCCTCCAATCAAGATAAATCATTTCTTCAAAAAAATTGACAAGAATTCCTCACATAAAATGGAGAATAGGTTGGATCCTAATCTTGATTAATTCCTTAATTTGAATCCTTCTGCCTTGATTTATTTTTTGTTCTTCTCCCTATTCTTTCTTTTTCTCTCAGCTTCTCTCCCTTCCTTCTTTTTTTTTTTCTCTGTTACTCTATTTTAAGTCTCTTTTCCCCTTTTTTTGGTCTCTATTCAAACATTAAATGGTGGGAAAAGATGAGTTTTTAAATGACTGTGGAGAAAAGAAGGTGAGATTAGCGTCCTTATGGTGGGTGTGGTATTGCATGGTGAGTTGCACCACCCTATGTGGTGCTTTCTCTTTTTTTTTTTTTAATATATATCTTAGGGGTAAAGAGTTATTTGATCGACATAAAAGGGGTGTGAATGGTCTTCATACATTTATCACTTAATGAGAAGTACAAGGTATTATAAATTCAAATAAAGGACTCCGAATATCTTGTTACATATTTTTGTATCACTCCTTGTTATATTTGTAAAAATATGTCACTAAAAGATTTAATATCCCTAAGTTTATTTTATCTTTTTATTATTTAATATATAAAATATAATCATTAAAGAATACATGCAAGATTTTTATTAATATTTTATTAGTGTAACAAGGAGTGACGCATAAATGTATAACAGGAGATCCGGAGCACAAATTTAAGCATTCTAAGGAATGGAAATAGGACAAAATGGGAAATTAAAATATAGAGAATATTTCAAAATTCCAAAACTAAATCAGCCATTCTCTTCTATTAAGAAAGAACTTTCCAATGGTATGAAATTTGGTTCAATTAGAGTAGGTTTGATCATCATAATGAATTTCCAAAGTTTGGTCTCAACCATAATTTTTGGAATAAAAATTTTGTTCAAGTCCTAATTTTAAAACTAGTTTGTCTACGGACCAAGTCTAAATTTTATAACAAATCACATCATTAAACACTTTCATGAAAGAAGTTTAATTCCTAAAGTTTAACTTCATTTAGAATTGGTTTGGTCATTCGAACAAATTCATAAATTTTGGACCAGACTAGGTATATGATCAACAAAACTTAGTCCTCTAGTTTTTCATTCTAGTATGCACTAACCTTTAAGATTTCAAGTCTAAGATATCAATCTTAAAGACCTCGAATATCACAAAACAAATTCCATAGTTAAATCAATATTTGATTCTAATCAAAGCATGAAATCATTCACACACATTAACCACATTTTTTTAATAATAATAATAATAGATACCAAATCACAATATTGAATAAAATTCAAAATCCCAACTATTATATAAAGTTAATATAATCCAATTCAAACTCTCAAGGAGGTGTTACTAATAGTGGCAAGTGGGTCGGGTCAGGCTCACCTGGGAACCGCATAAACAGTACCTCAGCCTAGCCCACCAGCTTGTTGAATCCCGTATGGTTCCAATTTTTGATAGCCTGGAATGGTCTGCAACCCGCCTAAGCCCATAGTTCGGCCCAGATCAGCCCAACATTCCAAAATCGCTTGAGCCACCCAAACTAAAAGTCATGTGTTCGTTTCAAAAATTTTGACCGTCGCAATATTTAAAAAAAAATTTGAAATTGCCATCAACGTCTATATTTTGCAAAAACCTATAAATACCTCCCTTCCACCCCCTAATTTCATATTATTTCACTAAAAACTATCTCTAATTTCCATTCTTGATGCTATATTCCTACTGCTCTCTAATTACTCAACTCAATCCTCTAATAGTCTATTGTTTGTGTGAAAATTTATATTTTGGCAAGAAGAGCTTGGATTTAAAAGCTTCTTGTGAAGAAATTTGGTGTTTCTTCTTCCACAATTTCCAACTATTTCTTCCAAGTTTCGATTTTCAAGTTGGTTTGTAATGAAAACCAAGTAGCTTTGATTGAAACCTGGACTTGTGCTTATAAAAATTAAGTTTACATTTC
>JAWZTD010000062.1:3984-14011 GCA_035221335.1 Echites panduratus
CGTAAAATATAAGTTTAGATTGAATTCTATTTTTTTTTCAAAAATTAAAAATCTAACTCAATCTTAAATTAAACATCAATCCCATCTAAATATGATAAATCTAATCTTTTTATAAACAAAAAATATATTACAATTTAAACGTATATTTTCCTTTATTGAACAGAGAACGACAGAAAAAAAAACACATCCTAAAAGTTCACCGCGTTGTGCTTTCTATGGACGTCTTCCTTTTTTTTTTTTTCTCCACTCCTTAAAGTTAACTATACCTGTACCCGTTGCGACTGTGTCTCAATTCATCGCGCTACCCACCGTAACACCTCCTCTTCGGTCTGCCCGACTTTTTCCTCCTCCGTCTCTCGGCCCTGCTTGTCTAAATTCTCCCCCTTTCCCCGATCGATTGCCAAAGATACCCCTTCCGCTGGATCCGAATTTCAACCGCCCTTTTTATATCTCTCCCGCACATAGCAGAAATACAACTCCTCCCCCACTTCTAGTCTCCAATTTGAGTCCATTTCCTCCATTAGGGTTTACCCCAATTCCAAAATCCCAATTTCTTTTGATTCTTCAACAATTCCGATGAGATGATCGTGAATCCCGGGTGTAGCAGCGGTAACAGCAACGATTCTTGTTCGAAATCGATAAACGAGACGGTGAATGGGTCACACCATTTCACCATCAGAGGTTACTCCTTGGCCAAGGGTATGGGCCCCGGCAAATACATCGCCAGTGATACCTTCAGCGTCGGTGGTTACGATTGGGCAATTTACTTCTACCCCGATGGTAAGAATTTAGAGGACACCTCCATGTACGTTTCCGTCTTCATCGCTCTGGCTAGCGAGGGTACCGATGTGAGGGCGTTGTTCGAGCTTACTCTTCTGGATCAGAGTGGTAAAGGCAAACACAAAGTGCATAGCCATTTTGATCGCGCCTTGGAGAGTGGGCCTTACACACTGAAATACAGAGGGAGCATGTGGTACGTTTCGCTATTAAAGAATACTACTATGAAAACACTAATTGTTTTCTGTCTTCTTCTTATAGCTTTGATATTGAATAGTGTTTATACAATTGGGATATACACATTGCAGTGGTGACAAAAATTGGGTTTGATATTTAAGTGATTGTTTAAGGGTGTTATTTTTGTGCATAATTGGGTAGCAGTAAATGGTTCTAGCTGAATTACAATTATTGCAACTGTATATTGTTTAATTTTTTGTTTATATATATGAGTGAAGTTCTAAAAGTGGTTGTTGGATAATTTTATTCTTTTTGGTGACTTTATTTATTTTATATTTCTGATTAAAAGATGACTGTGGAAGTAATCTGCTTCAGCTCATAATTTGTTTGTGAAAGGAATTGCAAGTTTAGTTCCCCCCCCCCCCTCCTTATGAGTTGATATGCTGTTTGGAGTCTTTGACTAGTTCAGAATATTCAGTGTTGGGTTTTAGTATTTTTTTTTCGTTAAAGCTTTAAAAATTGGCCATTTTGTGAAAAGCTATCTGTAGTGGGAACCTAACCTCTTGAACTAGTGCCAATTATTTGATTGTATGTACTTCTTACCTTTGCTGAAGTCTATATGTCTCTTATAGTTAAATGGACTTGTTCTAATGGCTAACTACTCCTTTTGATGTTGAAACCTGTGTATCTGAGTTGAAGTTCAGGACTAAGAATATGATCCATAGACAGAAGTCCTATTAAAACAGAATAGATCCTTCTGATTTGTGTTTTCTGCACTTGTTGCTTATTTTCTAGGGGCTACAAACGTTTCTTTAGGAGGACAAGTTTGGAAACTTCTGATTATCTCAAAGATGACTGCCTGTCAATGCATTGCACTGTGGGAGTGGTTAGAACTCGTGTTGAGGGACCTAAACATTATAGTATCCCAGTACCACCATCAGATATGGGGCAGAATCTCAAATACTTGTTGGACTCTGAAGTTGGTGCTGATATAACTTTCCATGTTGGTGATGAGACTTTCAAGGCTCACAAACTTATATTGGCTGCTCGCTCTCCTGTATTTAGAGCCCAATTCTTTGGACTTATTGGAGATCCTGATACAGACAAAGTAGAACTTGCAGATATTGAACCCTCTATCTTCAAGGTGAGTAGCACTGTTATATTGATATAGCGTCCTTGGATATAAAATCTTGCTTATTATTAAGATTAGTTATCATTTTGTAAGATACGATAAACATTATTCCCTATTTGGTAAGCTGTTTCTACTTGACTATGAGATTCTGGACAACTTTTTTCTGGTATCTTAGATACTGTGCACAGCGTTACATAGTAATTTATTCTGTAGGATAGTTTACTGCAGGTGTTACTGGATTGAGTTAATTTGACATGAAAGACAATAATTATTTTCTACTGTTGCCCAAGTGAATTTGATAATGTATGGACTATTCTGGTTGTTAAAGGAAATCATCAGCTCAATCTCATTTTGGTTTCTTTATAACAACACTTATATATAAGTTCAGTATTCTATCAGAGATTATACTTGGTGGTTGCACTGAAGCCATGTAATGGCATTGACTGAAACATTAGTGACTGGTGAATTGTTTTGTCTACATTGTCTTCAAAGAGTGCTTGAATGTACTGAAGAGTTGTTTGTAACATGAGAGGTGTATCAAAGCATTTTTTTCTCTCTTATGTTTTTTTTTTGGGGGGGGGGGGGGGTGAGGTTTCTGTTGGTGTGGAGGATAGGATTTTAAATAGATGCTGGATATTTTTGGTGAGGTAAGTTCCTAATTCCATGTAATATTGTACATTTAGGTTTTGCTTAATATGAGGTAGATCACATTTTTCTTGTCATTTAGGGATATTTGTTATCCAAGAACATATTTCTTTTTCTACGTATTCCAAGTTTAGCTTTGTTAATCTACAGATAGATTAGAGGTCACAGAAAGATAGTCTGTACTTGATTTAGCATGGTTGTATTGGACTATCTTATCTTAGCACACATAATCTATGCTTTGTTATCATGAAATTTCTCTACTTCTTCAGTTTTCATATATTTGTTCCTGTTATTTGCTTGCATGGTGGAAGAAATTTACGTAACTTTTTAATGTGCTTTTTGTAGGTTATGCTCCAATTTATTTATGCTGATAGCCTTCCTGATCTACATGAGGTCACTGGCTCAACGTCAATGTGCACATCTACAATCTTGATGCAGCATCTCTTGGCAGCTGCTGATCGCTATGGTCTAGATAGGCTGAAACAGTTATGTGAAGCAAGACTATGTGAAGAAGTCAGTGTCGACACAGTGGCAACAACTCTTTCCCTAGCAGAACAGCATCATTGTTCGCAGCTTAAAGCCATCTGTTTGAAATTTGCAGCAACAAACTTGGGAGGTGCGTGTAGTTCGTAGACCTGACGGTGCAGTGTTTCAGGTTAATTTAGTTTAAGTGTTTTGTCTTGTTTACCTAGTTCATCCTGGACATCCAACATTCTCCCAGTATGAAGTAGATCGTGAGTTATCTCTTCATGCATAATAAAAATGTTCAAAACCCTGAGTGGGTACCTTGACTGACTAGGCTATAAGTGAAGGCTACATACATTGTTGCTTGCTTTGTACCAAAATGCTGTAGGTTGCATTGAACCAAATTTGGAGTTTAGATCCTATTGTTTGAGCAGTTCACATGCTTGATGAATGGAATCATTGGGAATATGGGATGCCTAATCTTTTATTTTGCAGATATTTTTTTCTTCGATAATAGTCAAATGGATCCATGACTTGGCCTATGGATCTTCAGTTGGGACAAGAATAGCAGATTAATTTGGTTTAATTTCTTGATGAACACTAGAGAAAAAGATGACTTCTTGTAATTTGTTGATCAGTTTTGGGTGATGTAATTTGGATGTTGCTGGTTCTTGCTTTGCTTTGCATGCTTTTAGGGGCTTGCCTTAGCCCACTTGAAAATATAATGGCAGAGGTTGTTTTGAGGTTGCATTGTGGGAAAAAAAGGTTCTAACTTGCAGCGAAGGTAGTAGTTAGTGTTGGATTTGCCTTTCTTTTCATGCATGGATTGCCCTTAGGCTTGAAAAATCTATCTCAGAGAGTTGTGGCAAGAGAATGTGTTTGGGTGGTTTGAAAGTTTTTGTCTGTATACCCACCACCATTTTCATATCAAGGGATTTCCATATTTTTACCCTGTATAGTAGTTCTGTGGTGACTGGACTGGGATTATTCCATGACTGGGAGAACATACTTGAAATTTTTTAAAGATGTAGGATGCTTTGTAAATTGTTTGTGCTTGAGAGACATACAATAAGGAGAGCACATGTTTAGGTGATTCTCTCAAACTTCATAGAAATTAAATATATATTAGATTGTTCTATCAACATATCTTGTTTTTTGAAGGATCCGATCACTGTGATGTCTTCACTTTACTTTGGTATTCCATGTAACCCCAAATTATGGTATATGGAATCTTGTTGAAGTGAGTAGTTTTTAGATTAAATTTTTCTTTTTGGAGTTAGTGTTTTTAATGTTTTAATTTTTTTATTTTGCATATCCCTTTGTGGTATTATTTAAACTTGATATAGAGTTCATTTTAGCTAAATTTTCAGTTGTTCTTTTCTCAGTGGTTATGCAGTCAGATGGGTTCAGACATCTGGAAGAGAGTTGCCCATCGCTACTATCCGAGTTGCTTGAAACTGTTGCATCAGCAGATGAGAAACCAAGTCTAATCTCTAGTAAGAAAAGAAGTGGAAGCAGCATCTTTGGGCTAGATCTTGCAGCTGATGGTGCCGCAGCTGCGGAGTCTGTGAATCCCAATGTGAGGCGCATCAGGAGACGGGTGTAATCTATCTTGTTGACATTACACAGGTGCAAAGAGACATTGTTGGGGATAATGCTTGCTTCTCACACACATTGGATGTCAATATATTAATTAATGTAGGTTTCTTTGTTACTTGGTTGTCAAGGAAAAAAAAAAACTGTGATTTTTGCTTTTGGGGGGGGGGGGGGGGAATGTCTATTATATATATACAAGTAGCATCTATACTGAGAACCCGCTTTGTGGTGTCAAAGTCAGGGGGAGACAGTTTTTATACAATGATGAGGCTAAAGGAATGTCTGAAGCTTCTGTATTTTGGTTGCACATGGGGTATCTTTTGCAGTATAGTTTCTCTGTTTTCTCTTTCATTTCATGTTGATGTTTTTACTTTAGTAATAAGCGAGTCTGGTTTCTCACTTAAATCAGTCTCCATTTAATACAATATAATATCACGGATTAAATATTACCATCTCTGACATAGGAACAAAGATTACTAGTACTTCTCTATCACTGGTATTGAGAACTCAACCAACCATATCAATGAATCAGCATACAGTATTTTGATGAGTATTTTCATGTGACCGCATCAGATTATATATTCCCTTCTGTTTTGACTCAAGTCTACTTTCGTTCCCCAAACAATGCAACGTCACATTCACATCCCCCTTCACGTTTCTTGCTGGCGAAGGGAACCGACACGACAGTAACCGCTTTTTTCTTTTTTCAGTTTCCCTTCTCGCACTCCCCTTCCCTTTTCTCTCTTTCTTCTTGCTCCCCCGCCTGAAACACCCCCCCGCCCCCTGGGGCGTTGGCACTTGCATCCATTTTCAAAGAAAATAACTCATATCCATCAGAATAATAATTAAGAAAAGAAAATAACACAGATCAGATCTGTGTTTTGAAGAATGAAGCCAATGGGCAATGTGGATCTGAAATCCTCAACCCTTGTCAAAATCTCGGGTTATTTTTTCGTTTCAATTCTTTTCTTTTACTTTGGGAAGCAATGGTCTCAATCCGACAGTTATGCTCAGCTAGTCTTCTTCACTTCTCGCCAGAACCCTAATTCCCCATCCTTTGTTTCTCTCTCCCCTTATACCAATACCAATGCAGTCTTCAATCTTTCCGACGCTCTTCCACCTTCTCAAACCATACCTTCCTCAATTCCATCAGTTCCCTCCGATGGGGCTGTTTCTTCTCCTCCGAAGCAACCGCTTCTGCAGAGGATGGGCGTCGTCGATGAGAATGGGGTCATGACGGACGATTTTCAGGTTGGGGATATTGATCCCCATGTGGTCGAGAACTGGGCGGTTGGGAATGAAACCGGGAATTCCCAGCGTCAGGGAGATACAAGCCAAAAGGTTCGCCTTCACAAGTTTCAATTCTGCCCGGAGAGTATGAGAGAGTACATTCCTTGTATGGATAATGTGGAAGCTATAAGTAAGCTGAAATCCACTGAGAAAGGGGAGAAATTTGAGCGACATTGTCCCGAAGAAGGCCGCGGATTGAATTGCTTGGTTCCTGCGCCTAAAGGATACAAAAAGCACATTCCTTGGCCACGAAGTCGCGACGAGGTTCTGAAATAATTAGCTCGAAACTGCTTTTCTTTTTTCTTTCATTTTTTTATGCTAATTGATTGTTGAATTAGAGAGAGGATCAGGTTAATTTTCTGTTGACTCTTAAAAATTCATTCTTTGCTAAGTCCCTGCAATTTTTCTTACCTTATTTAATTTTATATTGCTACATAGGTTTGGTTCAGCAACGTTCCTCATGCTCGACTGGCGGAAGACAAAGGAGGTCAGAATTGGATTACCGTATCTAAGGATAAGTTCAAGTTTCCAGGAGGTGGAACACAGTTTATACACGGGGCAGATCAGTACCTGGACCAGATCGAGAAGGTTGGTTAGTTGCACTTTTGGTGATATGCTTAATAACTGGAATTGTTGGAAACAGACTTAGTACTGTTTTCTGTGATTTTATATAGATGGTCCCTGAGATTGCATTTGGTAAAAGAACTCGGGTTGTTTTGGACGTTGGTTGTGGTGTAGCAAGTTTTGGTGCTTATTTATTTTCCAGGAATGCGCTCACCTTATCTGTAGCACCAAAGGATGTCCATGAGAACCAGATTCAGTTTGCCCTTGAGCGTGGTGTGCCTGCAATGGTCACTGCTTTTGCAACGCGGAGGTTATTATATCCGAGTCAAGCATTTGAATTGATTCACTGTTCTAGGTGCAGAATCAACTGGACCCGTGATGGTATGAGTGCTTTCGTGCTTAACTTTTTGGCTACTTCATTTCTCAGCTTCCTAGTATGCAATTTTTTATTACTCAAAATTACCTTTGATTCTACTGTTAAATTTCTTTTCTTTTTTCTTTTTTTTGAATTTCCATTTTATTGGAACTTTGTTTTATCCCGCTTATTCTTCACTGAACCATTCCCTAATTCACGCTTTACCCCTTCCTTCTTCCTATGAAGATGGCATTGTGCTACTTGAGGTCAACAGGATGCTCCGAGCAGGAGGATATTTTGCTTGGGCTGCACAGCCTGTTTATAAGCATGAACCGGTCCTTGAAGAACAATGGGAAGGTAATTTTTCCACCTTCTTGTGCAAATTCATTTTATAAATTCTGCTCAATGGCTGTTGCACAAAAAAGTATTCAAATTTTCTCATTATCTAGTTATAGGAAGTTCAGAAAAATTGCTGCTATCCTACGCTTCATCTATTTCATAGTTTATTGCTGAGTGGATTATGTCTTTGAAGCTAAAACAAGCAGGGCAATTGCAAATGATGATGCCCAAAACTTTTCCTTCCTCGCCATGTTAAAGCATATGCTGTATTTTATCATATCAGGGAACAGTAGAATTATCAAGGTTTCATTCTAATAGTTTTTATCACTTCATGTCAGAAATGGTGAATCTTACCAGCCGCCTTTGCTGGACTCTTGTGAAGAAGGAGGGGTACATTGCGATATGGCAAAAACCCTTGAATAACACATGCTATCTAAGCCGTGCTGAGGGAACTCAACCACCATTATGTGATCCAGATGATGATCCAGACAATGTTTGGTATGAGATTTAGTAATTCCTGTGACTTAGATGGGTTCTTAGAGATGCTTACGTAGACCTAGTTCCTTTGTTTTTCCTCGGTGATTTTGCTGTTCCAATTAGTAGTGCAAATTCAGATTGCTAGAAGCGACTTTCTGATTGGAGATACAGTTACATTACAGTTGTGTATCTTCGTGATTCCCACCTTAGAGCTTTTCAAGCATCATAATGAATGGGTGGTCTATGGACTCGTTGTTTACCACTATTCAGTTGGGTGCTGATTTCTTCAGAAGCATTACCTAGCATGGGACACTTGCTAGTGACATTAAAATATGGTGCTGGAAGATTCTCAACTTAGAGTATCATTTTCAAACTCCCATATAAAGTCATTCTGGTCGCTTTATAAGCGTTATTTGAGACAGTTCTGGTTCCATGCCAAGATTGACAATGTTTAATGGGAGCCTGTGTTGCTTTGAAATACTAGCCATTGCTAATTAGGATAAAATCCTATATTCCATTAACACAGTAAAAACGTGCCCTCGAGATTAGCAAAGATAGGTAGTTCTAATTTAGACGATATAATGGACCTTCTCATATAATCTCTTATTGTTATGATGTAGTAATATTTTGAAGTTTGAATAGCCCCCTATTTTTTAACCAATGTTCAATTCCATTCATAGCTTGTTTCCTTTTCAGTTGAGTTAACTAAATGGAAGAAGCCAGGAAAACCTTCAATTGCACACTTTTTAGAAGAACTCTTATCAATTAGTGTCATATTAATTGGACATGTTCCTCAACTGGTTAATGAAATGTTTTTAAATTATTACAATTGCAGGTATGTTGATTTGCAGGCTTGTATTACACGACTTCCTGAAGAGGGATATGGTTCCAATGTTACAACATGGCCTGAGCGCCTGCAAAATCCTCCTGCCAGGCTCCAGAGTGTACAGATTGATGCCTACATTTCTAGAAGAGAGTTATTCATAGCTGAGTCAAAGTACTGGAAAGAAATAGTGGAAGGCTATGTTCGTGCTCTACATTGGAAGCAATACAAATTTAGAAATGTATTGGACATGAGAGCTGGCTTTGGAGGGTATCCTTTCTTGCTAATTTTTGTTTTTTTTTCCATTTGTCACGTGTTTCCTTCTGGAGTTCTATCTGTTGTTTAATTAATTACTTTCCGATAGATTTGCAGCTGCATTAATTGAGAATCACTTGGACATTTGGGTGATGAATGTTGTTCCAGTTAGTGAATCCAATACATTACCTGTTATATATGACCGTGGACTTATCGGAGTGAGGCATGATTGGTATGAATTAGCATCAAGCTTCTGTTTTATCATATGTATACACATCCATCCATTTCTTAAAGTGACTAGTTTAAATATATTCTGATTGTGTTTAGTTTAATAGAGTGGAGGATGATTGTTGGAGAAGTCTATATGGCCATTCAATTTGGAAAAGATGAATTACTCAATAGCAGTTTAGATGCCTCTGAAGTTGATAAATACTAGCGAAGCAGATCTTCAGTCTTCATGGATATCCATGTCGATAATTGAGGTTAAAATTGATTAGGAGAGCTGTTTGACAGGCTAGTATTTGAATATAAATATTGTGATTGTGTTTGATTTAATAGAGTGGAGGTTGATTGTTGGAGAAGTCTGAATAATAGCTATATGGCCATTCAATTTGGAAAACTTGGATTACTCCATAGCAGTTTAGGTGCTCTGAAGTTGATAAATACTAGCAAAAATTGATTAGATTGACTACATGCAAAATTAATTATTGTTGTACTTTTGCAAATTAAATTCAGTATAATGTCTTATGATATTCACATCTCTTAATAGGTGTGAGCCTTTTGATACTTACCCTAGAACCTATGACTTACTGCATGCTGCTGGCCTCTTCTCCCATGAAAGGAAAAGGTATGATCCACTAATATCTTCCTTGTAGACAGTGTCTTATTTTCAACTGTGTCAGGATGGGACCCAATGTTCTGCTGATGTGGAAATATGACCAAATAAATGAGCTTTGTTTTTCTTTCCAAAAGAAATCTGTGGTTACAGAGAAAGGAAATTGTCAACAGTTGAATATTCACTTGGAATACAAAATGTTCCTATTAAGTGACGAATCGTTCAATTAGGAGACATCTCCAATTGCATATTAGTTTATATAAAGTTAGTGTGTTCTCTCTTTCAATTGTATAGCAT
>JAWZTD010000062.1:60836-80816 GCA_035221335.1 Echites panduratus
ATTTTTGTTTTAACCAAGTTATACAATTATTCTTCTTCCTTTTTAAAAAAATTAATTAGCTTCGGAATAATTTAATCGGTAATTAGTGAATTTAGTAAATTAATTCTCTATGAGTTTGATATTCGTATTTTTATACTGTATTACTTGAATGAAATCGTACACTTGCGAGAATTTTCCATTTAGGGTTAGGTCAAGTCTAGTGCTGACTAGATATCCACCTTGATTTGATTTGGTCTGTAATGTCCGGATATGGCCTAAATCTCATTGTCGGCCAAATTATGTGTATGTATATAATAATGTTATGGAATGTTATAGAGCATATCCTATTGAGTGCTCCCATTAAGTATCTATAGTCAACTGTTAAGAAAAAATAAACTCTTCTTTAAAAAAAATTTTTATACATATTTTATAAATTATATCCTAAAAGAATAAACTAAATCCAAGAAGTACCTGATTAAATATTTTTATAATTATTATTTTTTGAAAATACATTTGGCCGTTAGAAACTTAAGTAGATTACTTTATAAGGTGTGATTAGTAGCGCTCCATATAAAGAGCTTCATATAAATATAAATATATATATATATATATATATGAAAATTTATAATACTTTTAAATTAATGTAATACTTTGTATAAATAAATAAGAAAGTCATTGTGCATGGTTTCAAACGATCATACACTTTTGTCTGACACTCTCTAGTATATCAATGAAAAGGATTAAGTACCTCAAGAGTTTAGTTTATAAAATAGACTCCCTCTGTCTAGAATTGAATATAATTATTTTCATTTTGGAATGTCCAGAATTAAATACTCATGTCTAAAAATAAGTAGATTTTTTATATAAAATAATATTAATAACCACTATCTTAATTTAAGGATTTACATCCATTAACCCAAAGGTCTTACCAATAATTATATTAATGAGAAAGTAGAGACATAACTTTAAAAAAGCCAAATACATTCATTTAAATTTGATGAAAATCAAAATAAGACATTTAAATTCCGACAGAGAGAATGTTTTAAAAAAAATAATTATAAGATAAGTGTAATTTTTTTAATGCGACATAAAAAATGTCCCAAGCCATTGTGCATACCAGTGTTACGAGGTACTTATGTATTAATAAACATAACCTTGATAGTATAATATGAACAATCGAACCGCCATTATTGAATGAGAAATTGAAGTTTAAACCTATTTCCATTTTAGAACCACTTACAAATTACAGTAAACAAAAACAAAACAGCCTCTATTAAATATATTTACCAAAAAAGAGGGGGAAAAAAAAAGAAGCAGGAGCAGCCTATGTTGAAGGAGAAATTGAAGTCCCCACCTTCTTTTCTTTAGTTCGTGAAGCACAGCAGTCCGTAGGAAATAAAATAATGTGATGTGAGGACCACAAATAAAATCAGATTAAAGAGGAAGAAGAACCGCAAAAAAAAGAGTGCGCATGTATTATTATGAATGGGACGAGGCTGGGCTGGGTTGGGTTTAAACGTGCATGTGATTTGTGTTGATAAACAATTATAATGAGGTGGGGAGGTCTGTTTTCCATTGTATTCCATTTCCACGTGTCAGTTCAAAACCAAACAAACGAGGAGACTCATCGCATGATGATGCTCATTATTGAACGGTTGCAGCTAGCCAGCCTTAATGCTAACTGTCCAACTCTAGCTCGCAGTTGTATTCATTCAATTCAAGAATCATTCGTTCCCATGGAATGTCATCCACATCTCAATCCCCCCTTGTTCCCTTTTCAAAAAAAAAATCTTGTCGTACAACCAAATCTATCTTTATTAGCATTATACTATTGTTTTTTTCAAAACAAAAATTCTCGTAAAGATTAATCTCGGACCTTTTTATTGGAATAATAATCAGATATCTATTTAAATTTATCCTCAGTAGATAATATTATATTATTGTTAAAGACTGCTTTTTAGATGATTTATTATTATTTAATAATGTGTTAGGTGAGTTAATTTTGATTTAGTATGCTGTTATTTTCAATTTTATTATAGGTCATTACAAAATAAGTTTCATCAATAGAATAAGTACACCAACATTTTAATTGACACGATTATATATATATATATATACTAATCTTACAATAAAATGTGTCGTGTCCACAAATTTTTCAACCTTCTACGTAAAAAGAGTTAAAAAAATACGTAATTCTTAAAGATTTATATAAAGTTCTATCCTTTTTTTTAATTTATAAAGTTTTAACCTCTCAAACCTTAAGAGATGTAAATTTAGTGAATTAAGCTTTGGATGGTATCTCTAATTTTTTTGTTTAAAAATTACTACTAAGTTTTTCCTCCTCTATTGAGGAATCGTAGAATCGATTTAATTAAAAAACTAAAACATGTTTTATTTCCTTGTTTTCGATTTCTCTATTATTGTTGTGAGAGTGGTTAATAGATTTTGTAGCCAAGAAGATGCAAGGATAAAAATGAAATAATTTCATCATTGTTATAAAATTTGAACCAACCAAAATTCATATAATGCATACCTCGTCCTAAACTAATTCATTTTGAGAAGTTTATTACATGCGATGCAATATAAACTTAAAGACCGTTCAATCCATATAAAAATATCATATGGTAGAAATAACCAGGGCCAAAATCTCCTCTTTAGTGCCCATTCTTCTCTTTGTTTCTCTATGTAGTTTAGACTGTTTAGTCTTTCTTCGCCTCTCCTTCCTCTCTGCTTCTTCACTGAGCACCAGAAGACAAGAAAAACATGTAACAAATTGAAACCATGTTCTTAAACGATGCCTGAAATCAACCATAAATCTTCTCATAAGAGCCCACGACCGACCCAAATCTAGATTATTCGATGGCCAAAAGATCGGTTCTTTTGTTTTTTTTGGCTCTGCTCTTTCCTTTCCTTTCAACAACTACTGTTCTTTCTCAGTCTGATGAGTTCATCTTTAATGGTTTTAAGCATCTGGGAGACAACTTAACTTTAAATGGTATCGCTCAGATTCAAAACCATGGCATTATCAGGCTCACAAATGACACCCCGAGACTTCTTGGTCATGCCTTCTATTCAGATGCTCTTCTGTTCAAGAACCGCGAAACTGGTAAAGCTTTCTCCTTCTCAGTTGCTTTTGCATTTGCAATTGTTCCCGAGTATGAAAAATTAGGTGGACATGGAATGGCCTTTGTCATCTCCCCCAGCAAGGAGCTCAGAGGGGCTTACCCTAGTCAGTATTTAGGACTTCTGAGTCCAAGTGTCAATGGAAACTTTTCCAACCATATCTTTGCTGTCGAGTTTGATACAGTACAAGACTTTGAATTCGATGACATCAGCGACAACCATGTTGGAATCGACATCAATAGCGTAGTCTCAAATGCCTCAGTTGATGCTAGCTATTATACTGAAGGCAATTCAGCAAAGCAGAACATCAATCTCAAGAGTGGAAAGACTATTCAAGCCTGGATCGACTACGATTCCAGCAGAAACGAATTGAATGTCACTCTCTCGCCGTCGTCTTCCAAACCCCCTTCTTCAATTCTTTCTTTTCATGTGGACCTATCACCGTATCTGGAGGATTACATGTATGTGGGCTTCTCGGCTTCTACCGGTTTGCTATCTGGCTCTCACTACGTATTCGGATGGAGCTTTAAGATGAATGGGGAAGCTCAATCTTTTGATCTATCTTCATTGCCTTCTCTTCCAAAAGCCAAAAAAAATCAATTAGCTCTAATTTTAGCCTCATCGATATCCGCTGTAGTACTGATGATAGTTGCGATTTTGTTGGCGATTTACATTGTCAAGAAAATCAAGAATATGGAGGTGATTGAAGCCTGGGAGCTTGATGTAGGCCCGCATCGATTTCCCTACAAGGAACTCAAGCAAGCGACAAGAGGTTTCAGAGACAAAGAGCTGCTTGGATTTGGCGGATTTGGCCGAGTTTACAAAGGGACTTTGCCTAATAGCAATACGCAAGTGGCAGTTAAGCGAATCAATCATGAATCAAAACAGGGCTTGCAAGAATTTGTTTCGGAGATTGCTAGTATCGGCCGCCTTAGGCATAGAAATTTGGTCCAATTGATAGGATGGTGTCGGCGAAGAGGGGATTTGCTGCTTGTTTATGACTTCATGCCCAATGGAAGCCTAGATAAGTACTTGTTCGATGAACCCAAGACGATCTTAACTTGGGAACAGAGGTTCAAGATTATCAAAGGTGTAGCTTCCGGACTGCTCTATTTACACGAAGGATGGGAACAAACTGTGATTCATAGGGACATAAAAGCAGGCAATGTATTGTTAGACATGGAGCTGAATGGCAGATTAGGGGACTTTGGACTAGCTAAGTTATATGAGCATGGCTCCAATCCAAGCACAACAAGAGTAGTAGGGACATTAGGTTATTTAGCCCCGGAACTAACCAAGACTGGTAAGCCTACAACCAGCTCTGATGTATTTGCCTTTGGTGCTTTGTTGTTGGAAGTTGTATGTGGAAGAAGACCAATCGAGGCAAAAGCATTGCCAGAAGAGTTGATCTTGGTGGATTGGGTGTGGGATAGGTGGAAGCAAGGGGCAATACTTCAGGTGGTGGACCCAAGATTAGGAGGTGCATACCATGAGATTGAGGTTGTGTTGGTACTTAAGCTGGGACTAATGTGTTCTCACGACACTCCAACAAAGAGGCCTACTATGAGGCAAGTAGTTAGATACTTGGAAGGGGATGGGCCATTGCCCGAGGCTGTCGCACCATCCGACGAGCACGAGAGGAAGAAGGGTGATCGCGGTAGTGAGTTTGAGGACTTTGTGCATTCATATCCAGCATCATCATATTTGGAGAAGGTTAGCACATGGTCCTCGGGTGATGTTGATGTTGATGTTGATGTTGACGTTGATATTGAAGCTGGCTCAACCTCTCCATTTTCTGGGAGAGGAGAGAGTGGATGGTCATGACAAAAACCGAAATAATCTGATCTCTTCTCAACCTTCTGCTGTTTCTATCATCATCTTCTTCTTCTCTAAATTCTGCTTATGGTTCCTAACTATTCAAGATTATTGATAGGAATTCATTTTCTGGTCACTTATATATAGATATAAGAACTCTTTTGAGTTTTCATTTTCATTAATGAAGGCAGGCACTGTAATTATATCTTTTGCTGATGAATGTACAAGTGTGGTGGAAGATTGTCAATTGATGACTAGTTTTGCAAATGAAGCCTAGTGTCTTCTTTTTTTTTCTCCCTTTTAGCTTGCGCATTGCATTCTAATGCAGACTGATGATTGTTTTACTTATTTCCCATGAATCCTTCATTCGTTTGCAGAAGCACAGTTGGCCTCTGTTAATACCATCACACAAACAAGCCAGTCTCATTTCGTCCCACAGAACTCACTTTGGTTCGGGAAATGGATTTCAATCAAGACAAATGTAAAAGCACGGGAAACAGCAGAATCCATTGGAAGAAGTACTTGATTGAAAATTAAAAGCGTTCTGATTGAGCCAGAGATTCAAAGGCTTAAAATAAATGGCTTCTTTTCAAGCTATGATTGTAAAGATACTAACATTGCTCCATTGAACAAAGACACTCAATTACATAAATATATATATGTACACATCAATCAATCTAAAATTTAGATTCACCGTTGAAGCAAGAAACTACACTATCAATAATGCAAAAACCCACTTAAGCTAATCTTTCTGAAATAGTTAGTACAAAAATATAACTACAATCTATCTCAGATAGAACACAGATTTATCAAAACAAACGCCTTCTATATATACAACAACCTTCTTCTAATTCAAACATGTCAGACGGCAAGCTCACCGAGGGCTGGTAAAGAAATCTAAAAGCATAAATCACTTCCAAATTTCAATGCATACATACATGTGCTGTGCTGTGTTATTCTGCCTATTTGGATTGAGACTCAATCACAAGATATAGACCACCCTTGGATTGGAATTCGGTGCATTTCCGTACAGCGGAGCAGCACTATTATTCTCCAGTTTCTTCTTCATTACTATCTTTAACTCCATTGAAAATCTCATAATCATCAAAACCTGCTGCATATTGAAAATTTCAGAAATGTACATGACTTGCGTTTTAGTTGAAAGTGCAACACCGCTTGTCCAATTACCTGCACCGAAGGCTTCAATATCATCAATTGGCATTCCCATTAGCATTGTGTCGCCGATAGGTGGATCCACTGTCATCCAATCTGAAGTCTCCAAGTCCTCTGAGCATAACAAAGGCTTCCCAATCACCCAGTCACCAGCGATATCAGCATTCTCATAAGAAATGGGATCAATTGCGACCTCTTCTTTGTTCCTCTGAAACCTATGCATGATCGATTACAGGCAAGAAACCTTCCTTAGTAGCTTTTATTTCTCCTCATTTATGATTTCGTTTAACCTTTAGAAGAAAAAAGTGTTGTTTTTACCTTTGCTTCAACCAATAGTTGGCCTGAACAAATGTGAGATCACTAAGCCTCTGACGCTCTAAGGAGTTCTTAGTTCCATGCACTTTTTGAAATGGAATTCGATTTTGCTTACAGCTAATCAAACTACATGTTTGACTGAGAATTCGGGTAGCCAAACGAGCTAGATTCGGGCAACCCCCGCCATAAATTGACCACCATTCAGCTACATATCACAAAATCAAGAATATAAGTGATCCCCAGAAGAAACAGGAGAAAGAGGAATGGGCAAAATTACCTGACGCAAACCATATGAAATCTCTTACTATTACAATACATTATCATTGGAAGAAAGAACACAAGACGACATCCAGGTTTATACAGTATTCACTTGCTCATCGGCTATCATATACAGTTATATCATTAAAGGAATGCAACAAAATTCACATGATTTTCTGCTAAAAAAGATCACTCAGGCCTTATCATGAAGTAGGAAGTCCAAGCCAACTTCCAACATTAGGGAGTTTGGTCTAAGTGCTGTTATGCCAGCATTATTCAAATGTAATATTAAGAAGCATCCATCATATGATAAATGAAATCCAACTACTACACTTGAATGAAGACCTACCTGGGAGTGAAGTGTCTCTTGCTCTCAGGGCCATCTTTCTCCCAAAATCTCCAGCACGTTCACAATAAGACATGAGCTCTTTTGTGGCTTTATCTTGAATTTTTGGGTCGGGAACAAATTTTTCAATGCAATCAAGGACTGAAGACCGGATATGATCAATATTGCACTCAGAACTATAGTAGAACTTAGGATTTAAGTAAAAACCAGCACAATGAAGAGGATGATGCTGTAGCTGTTTCCATCTGTGATCAATGATCTCCCAATAAACAAAATATTCCTTCTTATCATTAAATTCCTTTTTAATTGTTTCTTTCGCTCGATAAATTCCTGCATAAACATACCCCATTGCAGGCTTCTTCTCTCTTCCAACTATCCGAAGAAGTCTCAAGAGTGGATCAACTATCCGGATAATTGAAGCACACGCTGACCAGAAAGAAGGATCGCTGATATAATCTAATACAGCAAATGCTTCAGGCTTCTTCGAGTATGGGCTCCCCATCCATTCATCTGAAGTAAATGTGGAATGCAAATTGGTTTTTATATCAATCATCCGTTTCAATGTCAAGAAATCTGTTGCAGACTGAGTAACTCCCAAATCAACCAAATCAACTCCAAATGTCTTCTGTCTCATCATGTTCAAGACTACATTGTGATTGTAGATATATCTTGAGATAGCTTTTGCCTGATCAAGTATTTCACGAACTGACTCAAGTTTTCTGATATCTTCAAGCATCAAATCTATGCATTGACAAGCACAAGGAGTCCAGAAAAGAGAAGGATGAGAATCTGTCAGTCTCTTACCAGCCTCAACATACTGCTCTTCACTTTTAGTGATGACTTGTAACACATTTCTCACGCCAACTTCTTCTACCACCTCCTTAAGTAAATTATATAAAGAATCTACAGAATTTATTAGGTCGGACATGTCTGCAGACCTCAAAAAGATTGTCCCTTCTGAGCTATATACGAAGAAGCTTAGCAAAGTTTTACCATTTTCTGAAACCCATTCTTCAACCAAAATAGAGCATCCAGTCTTTCCCCATGAACCTGCACATTGATCAATATCACTTCTGACTTCTTGAACAGTGCTCTTCAAAATCCAGCTCCTAAGATCATGATAAGTAGGAGCAGAAACCCCAAGTCCTTGCGAAGCAATTGCATCAATCATCGGTTGGAAGTACACAGAATTCACAGCATCTAAAGGTACCCCAGCATCAAATAAAAACTGTCCTATTGCCATATGAACATGATTATTGACCTTCTTTGACGCTACAATTGCATTACTACATGCAACAATCGCATTAGGATTCACAAAGGCAGATGCTTTTCTTACTCTTCCTTTCTTCTTCCGACCACCACCTTTGGTTCCTAATCCTCCTTCACTGTCCACAAATAAATGCGGGTTCTGCTCAATTCTATCTTGTGCTGGAAGTAAGTTAACATCAGTACTTAAGCCACAGTGGGTATCCAGAGGATCAACCTCACAAACACTGCCCGTATTATAATTCATTATCTCCTCGGCAAGCTTTTGCTTTTTTCTTTTTTTCATAACAACCCCGTTTAAACTCTCTTGCATCAACAGGCGAACATCAGGTTGAACTCTCAAGCAACTAGAGGCATTACCCTTTTGCCCTGCTAAATGTTCCTTAATCCTATGTATTCCACCCCCCTTAAAAATCTTCCCACAATATATACACTTGAGTTGAATTCTTTCCCCATTCTTATACATTTCACAATGCTTCCATGCGGGATCATGTTTTTGTGAAGTTACTGGTATAGGTTCTAAATCAGAAGCCATTCAATTCTTCTTAACCATAAATAAGAAAATTACAGTCCTTCCGAGAATTTCAATCCAAGAATCACCATACACCAACTGCCTCCTAACTTTTGCTCAAAAATAAAAACATCCGGATAATTAAGTGCAACGAACGTTAAAAATTCACGGGGTTTTGTAAAAAAAAGAGTAAAGGATAAAACAACTTACTTGGTTCGATTTGATTTCTTATTTTATTTGTGAAGCGACGGAAGTGAGAGCCGAGTTGGGTGGAAGAGAGGGTTGGGTGGCGGGTGTGGATCAGACGATATATATATTAAGTTAAAGACTCGATCGGATGACAGAACGGACCGGTTAGGGCAGGGTTTACATTAAGATCCGGGTTTTACACGAGTTAATTAAAATCCACGGTTCGATAACAGTCAAAGCCTCAAAGGCCGGTCAATATAAGGGGGATGGGTTTAGTGATGTGGAGAACCGGACGTTTCGGTCGCCCAATTCATGCAGAGCCGGAAATGGTCAAGCTAGACCCGGGCGGTGAGCATCCATTCACTCACCGGATTCCGACGTTTGAACCGGTGATTTTTCCTTTTGTTCCTGAAATTCGACAAACCATCCGCATCATCCAGTGTACGGTAAAACGATCTTTTCTGTGGAATGAGGCCGGTAGAAGAAATTATCCTTTTTTTTTCTTTTGCATTAATTTCAGATAAAATAACTTGGGACATCGGCCATGGAGAAGTTTTCAAGGAGAAGACAGAGTGGCATTTTAAATCTTTGTAATATTTGCCAATTCATGAAGTACTAGTATAGCAGTTGGGAATGCGTAGCGTTGGTTTATTCCTTCATGATTGAATTTCAACTCCTAATCCTAAGTCGTGGCTACCGTGTAGTAGGTTATATGTATGGGTAATTAAATTGGTACTCATTTGTAAAGCTTGATCATCCTGTGATGTAACACTTCATTGAACTTGAACAAGAAGAAGAGGCCCTCTGCTAAAATTTGCAGGCACATAGTCTTATCACTGGTTTCCAATTCTGGAGGTGAAAACAAAAAGCTGTAAATGGACAAAGTGCCTCCTTTAGAATCCTTACAACGTGGTCTTTGAATTATTATACAATGAAACCACCTCAAAAGTGCCTCCTTCCTTTTAACTTGGTCTAGCTATGGTGATGACCCAAAATCTGCTTCATGTTTCCTCATGGTCATTTTGGCCTGCTGGTGATTTATGGTATATCAAAAAATAAAACTTGGCAAAGTGAGTTTTGAGTTAAATAGCATATCCAGTGATTGTTAATACTATGTGTGTGTGTGTGTTTATATATATAAATATATATAGATATATATAGTCAAAAGAGATGGGAAAAGAGGTTAAAAAGGCACATATGCAATGAGATTCCCACAAAGTTGTAAAGCTACCGAATGAATACTCTTTTTTATTTCGTGTGATTGCTTTGGTAAAGTTATCAAGATTAACGAATTAACTACATAACAGTATTGTATTTCTCTTGTTACAACTTATGAAGATGATGATGCTGGCTTGACTTCAATTCTACAGCGGCCTACATGTGAACCTGGAAAGAGCACGAAAACTGGTCTGGGAGATTATAGGCAGGCCAGGATGCTGGAACACAAGGTTCACGTCGATCTGAATGTGAGCAATTTGGCATGGTTTCTAATGGCTCCAGTTGGTGGCCGTGGTGTGTAATTGCTGCTTGTGAGCCTAATTTGCCCATCCAGTTTAAGAATTGCAGAAGTTCTTGTTTTGCCAAAAGGTAGCCAAGATATTGTTGTACTGGGGAATTTGCTAACCCAAGATGCAGTTTTCGAGCATCTCTTTAAAACCATTTGCCCCCGACAGCAGTACTGTATTTCTGGTCCTGTTCTTAGAGGTCCAGCTTACAATGATACTGTTGACCATCAACGCCCACAAACTCCCAAATGCTTGGCACCAAGTAGCATAGCATATATCCAAAAGCTAAGAATTCAAAAATACGTTAGAACAAACATCAATCAAGCAAGTTTGAAGTAGAATTTTGCTTGCTTGACAAAATTTAAAAAAAAAAAAAATAAGTTTTTATAAAACTAGAAGGGAAAGATTATCAATCCATACATCAGAAATCGTTTGGCCACCTCCTAAAACACCACAGGCTCTGCACATGGCAACATTTTGTACAGTCACGACCCTTCACTACATGGTTCCTCTTTTTACATCCTTATAAATTGTACAGTAATTTTATCACCACTTCAGGGGGCATTGGCTTCATTTGCCACCTGAGCATCACCTAACCTGATTCTAGGTATATTTTCAAAACTAACATGTACAATTTAAGTACAACCAACAAGTTTATTTTTAAATGGCTTCGCCCATAAAATAATAGACGGAGCCATAGCCAGATGTGGGAATCAAAGACACCGCTCATACTAGCCTTTGTTAGCTGTACAATTTCCTTCCTATGTGATCTAAGCAGTGGAATATGACGACAGAATGCCAATTCTCCTCTCTGCACACACACAAAAAAAAAAAGGGGGGAATTGTCAAAGAAATTTTCCATTTCCATAAAGTGCAAATAATACAAGTGCAGGATCAAAAGGTCATCATGTGTGTAATAACGAGGACATAAATAAAGAGTAGATATGGTATGTATCTAATAGAAACTGGGATCCTATGTAGCATGCATCTCTATGTCTCAACACAGATCCTTCCAGTAAAATAAAGCTACTTTTTTTATTGAAATAGGGGTGAAGGACAAACAATTTATGATATTAGACAATAGTTATACCTTCAGACTTTTTTATGTTTATGTCATATTAGACAAAAGTTTTACCTACTTAATCACTCTAGATCTTCTATTCCACACTCTGTTACGCTAATAAATACACTCGCTTCAATCTTTATCCATTCTTTTCAATATTGTCTCGTCTCTTTCTTCGTAAGACATTTTGCTCTCTTTTATTCTCAATGTCTTTCTCTAATAGAGACATTTAAGGAAAAAAAAAACTTTACTTTATGTTGACAAAATAATTACAAACAACCTATAATTAGGGACGGACAGAGTATCATACCATCCCCTCATCCAAATCAAATCACTTCCCTTAGCACAATGTTAACAACACTAGCATGGTTAAAATTAAAACAAATTGGAAGATTGGTGCATTTAATCCCCAACATTAGTGGTCCTAGTACATATGATCCCAAATCTTTTTTTTTTTTTTACTTTAAGATCCCCAAAACTTTTTCAAATTTTGATTATGATCCTTTTCACATTTCCGGCATAACTCTGACACTTTTTGAGACCATAACCACAAAATCCTAAAATTTCAGGGACTAAACTCACAAATTTTCCACTTGATTTTCACCAAAAGGTGACCAAATTTATACTTTAAATGTGAAAAAAGACCATAATCACAATTCAAAAAAGATTTAGAGACCTAACCATATTCACGAAGACCCCAAATTTTTTGGACAAAACGCACCAATCTTCCAAACAAAATAAATAAATTAAATTAAAAAAGAGAATATTCTGCAAATCAGATAAGCAACAAGAAAAAGAACTTAAAAAGGAAAAAAAAAACTTTTTTTGGCTAAAAAAATAAAACTAGTTTTATTAATTTATAAGCATAAAAAAATAAATTAAACTTTTTATAAGCTGAAAATTATAAATATTAGTTTATAAGCTAAAAATATATTAGTTGATAAATAAAATTGATATATTATTTTTTTTATTAATTTTGCTTATTGGATTAGCAAATAAAATTTTTTTCAGGTTTTTTTACAAGTTCTTTTTTTATTTTAGTTTAACTGTACTAGTTAACAGTGTTATGGAGAATGGTTTGGATATTTGTAATCGTTTTATCAGTCAGAATGTACTATACTAGAAGATCCAGAGCATTCTTTTATCTACCATTAGTAATATACAATTAATTAAAGATTAATAAAGTTAGAAATATCATATCTGACAGTGACTCCTAGACCATCATCTTTTAAAAAGAAACCAGTAAAAGTGTGGTAATCCATCACATCCCTCAACTTGGAAGATTTGGCAAATAATGTAAGATAGAGGTGAACACAATAAATACCTCCAGCTGCAACAAGTTTCTCTACACGGGCGACTATATGCTTTCCATATGTATATTTCTTGAGGGCATTTAGATGGACTTTGATACGATTAAGAATCATTTCAAGTTGCTGGTCATCACAGGTTTCTAGCACTTTCTGTACAACATAATTTGCAAACTGATCCTTCATCATAACCTGAATAAACACGAGGAAATCAAGTCAAAATTAAGAATTAGAACAAAATTAGAAACTTCCAATAAGAAAAAAGCCTCAGTAACAAAATCATGCATCATATTTTCGAAGTAAATAAAAAGGAATCAGCCTCCTAAGTAATCTCCAAAAGGTAGCAGAAGGAAAAGTTTAATACAAACAAAAATGATCCCAACTTAGGCCATTTGGGGAAAAAAGAACATTCAAACAACTCCAACTAAACCTGTACCTTTCGCCCGTGAATGAGATATATTTATTACGTAATGTGCACAATTGAAGCCTTCCTAATTGAAAACTGGGGAAACAGATTCAAACAGTGGAAATGACATACCACCTTTTCACAAGCTGGGGAAGGCAGCACCCAGTAACTGGCCCAGATCTTCAAACAGAGATTCATCCTTTTGTTTTCTCATCTCAAATTGTAACATAATATAATAATAATATCCACTCTCCGCCCTGTTAGAATTATAACTCTAACCACGCATTCTTTCACAACCACAATAACCCAATGAACTGCAGTTATTTGCTTCATTTGTTTGTGAAGGCAATTTTCAGTAGAGTACGACAAACACTAACAGCACAGTGCACAAATTTGGTAAGGAAGAGGAAGGTGGAAAATGGATGTCCAACTTCTCTAGGTCCACCTATTTTCACTTTTCCGGCATTCTCAAATTGGAGGTATTTGGATGTGAATGTACTAGATGACAAACAAGACTAAATCATCTCTGAACTTCAAAACAAGAAGCAAGTACAGAGATTTAAAAATATAAGATTCTTTCTTTACTGACTTCAATCCTCACTTTCCCCCCCTTGAACTCCCCTATAACATCTTATACTCCTGTGAAGAATACTCATTATAAGGAGGTAAGTTTGTTCTCTTTTCTTTTTTTTTCTTTTTCCTTTGTGTGTGGTGTGAGGATAAGGAGGCAGCAGAATAATGGAAACTATTCAATTAAGCTCTGAGAGAGCAGTCATTAGTCAACAAATATTTCTGCAACCCTTCCATTTTGACCTAATTGCGAGTTTTTAATTTCTCAACACTTTATATTTAAAGAAAGCTTTTACAACATATACCTTCAGAAAGCTAACCTCTCACCATTGGATTCACCAAAAGGTTCTACTGTTTCACATGTTTCATACTTTTTATTCTACCATGACAAATTTTCATCACTGAGAAAATGCCCACGAAGAGAACACTATCAAATAAATCAAACAAGGGAATGAAAAAGCTACTAACCTGGAGAGGCTCATTTTCATCAGTAGATCCAAGCATCTCATTTACCAGGGTCTGGCGCTCCTCAGGGGTTCCAAAAGTTAAACATTTCTCCACTACATTGGAGGCAAACTTTTGCTGACTCATCTGGACAATCTGTCCAATTAATTTATTGATTATAGCTGTACGTTCATCAGGCTTTCCATGCTCCAGAACATGCTGTCAGAGTCCATGAAGAATAAGACAAACAGAATTGATTAATCTGAATCAACAACTAGCAAAAGCCTTTAAATTACAAAAGAGACCCAATGCAATGGACTGTAAGATCTATGTCTACCACTATTTTGCAAGTACTGCTGCATCTTTCTCTTTCTTTTCATATAACTGAATTATACATATAAAGTGGACTAAAATGAACGAGGACTCACGAAATCTTAATTCGTGAATTCTGAAGCATGCTATATCAATTTTGTAAGAAATTTAAATATATATATATATTCATGTTCAACGAACATAATCATTCTTTTCTTGTTTCAATGAACATAACATTTCATAATTATTAAACTAAAATAGAGCTATTTAGGTTTAATGAACATTATCTTTTATAAATTATTAAACTATAAAACTTCTTATTTACATTCAATAAACATAAAACGTTTTTATTTATATTCACTAATTTTCGTTCTTAAATTTAGGCATACCATGAAAAATTCTAAAAAAATATTAATGTTAAATGAATAAAATAAACAAAACTTACCTAGTTTAACAGTGTCATACAGTCTATGAATATATTTATACATATAAATAAAGATGTTTTCCATCCATCTTACAATCACAAGCATTCAAAAAAAATTTCTTTCAATTTTTTCTTCATCTTAGCATTCTTAGAAAAAAGAAAAACTGTTTCAATCTTATTCCCATCTCAAAATTACAGAAATTCAGAAAAAATATATATCTTTCGGCTTTTTTCCTGAACTCTGTATTCTTAGAAAAAAAAATTTATAATTATTCCATTCAAAATCATTCTTATTCTTCTTATTAATTCCTTGTAATTATAAAATATTTTAATATATATTATGAAAAGTGTCTAGTTTTATTAATTCCAAAATGTGATGTAATCCTCTGAACATTTAGGAAGGTATCAAGTACACAACAGATATTTGGAGGAATATCTGTGGGAGACAAGATCAAAAGTATCCCTGATAATTGAAAATCTTCATTTTGAAGGTTAACTCTCAACTATCAAACACCAAGTTCTTTATCCATAAACACACATTGTAATTGGCGACACCTAGGTTTTCAAGGAAATGGCAAAACCTGAACCACATAATTCCCGTATTGATCTTGTGCCAGCATGCAAACAGATTGCAAAATCTCATCCATCACTATGCTTTGCGTTTTGGGATCACAGCAATGCTCCAGGACTCTCTGACAGATGATGCCATACTAGATCAGAATCATTTTTGCCCACCATATCTAAAGAAATAAAAGCAGATAGTATATCTGACCTGTATTACACGACAACCATAAGGATGAGTTGATAATGTCACTACTTGATCATAAAATGTGCACACAATGAATTGGATTGCATCTTCGGGAATGCATTCAATACACTTCTGGATGACATGATTCCCATTTTGATCACGTACACAGCGCATAACATGGCCATCAAGCTCCTCAACCATTTTAGTTTGTTGATCCAGGTCAACAACCTCGATTGCCTGGAAATTGTATTATCAGAAATGACAGTAGATCACAAGGAAATCAATAAAGCAAATACCCTATCCCCTTTTGACCATGTACTAGAGCTACCACCAGACTAATTATATTAAAGAAGATGAAATGCATCATTTTAACTTTTATTAAGATGCCTTAGACTAAAATTAATTGATATACTAATTTAAAAAAGTCCATCTTTAATGACACCAAAAGAAGAATAAATCATAAAAACCAAAATTCTAGAAGATGGTTTGAAAAGATGCAAAAAATTGCACAAAGCACACTTAAGCATCATATATAGAGTACTCAAATAATTAAAATAGTCTGGGGAATGATTTACCCCATAACTCCCTGCATATAAAGAATCTGGTGATACAGTTTAAGTAATTAGACATAATAAAGGCTGCATAGAGGTAAGTGGTATCATATTAAGATGGAAGGTTTGGCGTGGCCTTCATCACACTCAAGGTACGCAAAATCACATACATGGAAATTGAAATCCTCAAGATATCATTAACATAAAAGATCATATGCCAGATGGATGGTAAGTAATCTGTACATGCTTGTTTTATACAGAACACCCCCTCCCCCCACACACATCATTAAGATGTAACAATTCTGGAGCCTCAGAAAACTGTCTCCAAAGTCATGCTAAAGCAATAAAGGATCGAGAGGACTCCTGAATAATACTGAAGCAAGAATTTGCAGACTCAGGATACCTTCTGGATCACTCGGCAACCATACATTTGGAGGCTTAGGGCTAAAACATGCCCACTGAGCTGATCTGCCAATTCTCTAATCTGAGATGCACTTCCATGCTCAAAGAACTAAAAAAAGATAAATACAAAAATAAAGTAAGATATAAAACAACCACATAACTACGGATTCTGTCATGGAACGGTACAACTTTACTAAACAGATGAATAGGCAAATTGTCAATCATACAACTTTACCTTCTGGATCACATAGTTACCAAATACATCAGTCATCAGAGAGAGAGCCTGTGGCATAATCTCATGGAAGACCATGTTCTTCTCTTCAGTAGTAGCAGTTTCAAGTTTCTGTTGAATAAACCGACTTCCATACTGGTCGGCACTGCTCAAAAAATGTTTCAAATAGAATAATTTGGAATTGAGAGATAAAATTAAATATTCTCAAAAAAAAAAATTTTAAAAGAATTAAAAAAATGCAAGGACAGTAGAATGAAATTTGTACCTGAATTCTACAACATGACCACCAATCTCTGAAAGTTCAAAACACTTAGTTTTGTTGCTCTTGAACTGATCCAGTAAAGAGGATGCAAAATTTTCTTCCAAGCTACTGCCAGGTTCCAAATGCCACGTCCCCATTACGTTTGCCAAGCTCCTCACAGAAGATGGAAAACGCATATTTCGTTCACCATGCCTAGCCGGATTGCCAGATCCAATTGGAGAATTTGGAAGGATTGGACCCACCAATGGACTTCCGGGATATGACATACCAACACCAAATCCTGGGTTTCCATAATATCCATGATTCAGATTACCAGGCTTGCCAAGGTAAGGAAGATTGTACTGTGATTTTTGATGCAATAATAATGACTCCAGGTAAGACTTCTGCAACTCAAGCAGCTCCATGTATGAGTTACCCACAGAGTCCCTATCCAACAGAGGATTGTTCAGAGTAGAAGCATACTCAGTTGATCTCAAGTATTGAAGATACAGTGGGTCCATCATTGACATTTGTACATCACTCCCTGAATTCTGGTTACTAATTCTATTACGGTTCTGCAACTCAGCGGCAGCAGCTAACAAATTAGGTCCTAAAGTCAATCCTCCTCCCACAGCTCTAGAGTCAACACCCATTGCCCTTGCAGCAGCAATATTATCAAACAAAGGTGACAAACTACCACCACCAAGTTGATTCCCCAACATTGAAGGTGATGCAGGGTTTATTGCAGCACCAGCTAATGCATAACTTGATAATGAAGAATTAGGGCTGTCAACATTTGGATACAGTGAGGGAGAATTTCCTCCACTATTTAGAGATGGTGTTGACGGACCCTTCAAGAATGAATCCATAGACGGAACAGTTGATTTGTGAGGCTGTGCTGACTCGGGCTTGTTAAGATGCAAATGATGCTTACTTGGATTCTGATCATTATGTAAATGGTAGAAATTTTCTTGAGAAATTTGAGATGTCGAATGTTTCCCTTCATCTAACATGCTATTGATGGACAAGTTCATACCAGGTAAAGCAACCGCAAGATCAGAAGGGACATTCATATCTGGTGGAACATCATCAGGGGACTTAAGAGCATTAACATGTCTTTTATCCAGTGTGCTGATCCTTCCTCCCCCAACTGGAGGGATGCGAGGACTAGGAGATTTTGCAACAAGATGAGGGTCAGGAGTAGTACTTCGTGACAACGAGCCACCCAAAGCAGAAGCATAAGTTTGAGAACCTGACAAACCAATGTTTTGGATGGCAGATATGCCATGATCATTTGCACCAGAACGTCCTGAATCTACCAACGTCAACTCCTGCTGAAGATGAGCAAATTGAGGCTCAGTTGAATCAAGAATATTATCAAATGCACGGCTAGCTGGGCGAGATGGATGTCCAGAAACTGATGATCTGTGGCTTGTGTCATCCTGCATCATTGTCAAATATTCAAAAGATAAGATTATAGAGGAAGAGGATATGTAAATTTAGTAATTTTCACTCAGAAACATGATACCATGTGGATGCAAAGAAGACATCACAAAAAAAAAAAAAAATACAAATGTAAATCATATCTTCTGCCAACATGAGATGAGATGCATCACTTCCTATTTCCTCAATATCCTTCAAGATTACGTCTTTTCCACGGGTGATACCCTTGATCTAAAATGAGAAATAAAATATGCAGATATGGCGGGGTGTTAGATCTTATAGGGTATTAACGTTGATCAAATAACAGGAACTGAATAGAAAATGCAGAATACTCATTTTGGCCATGGTTACCAATGCGTTATCAATGCAGAACTCCCGGTGGTTGTTTAAATAACAGAAAGGGATATTAACTCCTTTGAGTGGAAGGAAAAGATACATCTAAAGAATGGTATAATGTATAAAAAACAAAAACAAAGAAATGAATTAACTTTGAAATATATGAAATCAGGAATACGTTATCATTATTCAATTCAAGATTCAGCAGATCCAATATTCAAATCCGATAGCAAGCAATGCTTCTTTTCATTTTCCAAACAATACCAATTGCTTAAAATGTGTAACTTCACATCCAACAAAGGAGACATGTTATTTGCAACATGAAAAATATTTGGAGAAGTTTCAATCCAATAGTATCAAGCTGCAACAAGAAAAAATAGAAAATTTGAACCATCAAACGTATTAAATTATATATTCATATTGTAGCAAGCAACATAAGCGATCAATTCCCTGACCCATGGAAAACAATTGCAGAAATTCACATCATTAGGACATCAGGAGACCAAATACACACATCATGCTCATCAAATCATTGACTGCTCACTTCATGAACCTCGGGGAAACATTTTCATAACCAGTGCTACAGAGGCAAAATGCAAAGATTAACATATAAACAATAACAAGAAACAAAACTCTATGAACATCTCTTCTTCATTAGGAAAGCCAGAAATCACATTATACCGCTCAAATACATGTCAAAATATTAGGCTAGAGAAACCCTGAAGTAAAACACTATTATCAAGCAAAGTTTGTTACGCTTCACCTGAATTATCTCAGCAAAGCTCTTCTGCCGCCTCCCTAATCCCATCCCTGAAAACCCAGTGAGTCCATCACCAGCCCATTCTTTGTGGGCATCCATGACGCTCTCTTCTTTCTTACCACCAAATTCCGGCTGCACTGAAAACAGTGACCTATCACTATTCGTACCATCATCAAGTCCAACCCCAACCACCTTCCTCCGGTTACCAATGGCCAAAGAACTGCCGCTGCTGCTACCACTACCGCCGCCGCCGCCGCCGCC
>JAWZTD010000062.1:80916-99489 GCA_035221335.1 Echites panduratus
CCGCCGCCGCCGCCGCCGCCCTGCAACCGCTGCGCAAACCGCCAATCCTCCTTAGACAGAAGCGGGGGTGGGAGGCGAGGGTTTAGATTCACATTGGAGTAGTAGTACTTAATGTACGACGGATCAGACCTTATCTCCTCCTCAGACAACCCCCCACGGCTAAGGCCAGCGATGCCACTACTGCCAAACAACCCGCCAAGCGATCCTTCTACTGTAGGCGGCGCCGAGCCACTTCTGTAAATGTTGAGGTCTCTCTCAACATCAGTGGCTTCTTGCTGCCTCCGTTGCTGCTGTTCTCTCAGCAACATCTCCAACTCATCGCTGTAATCATCGCTTCCCCTCATCATCGATCGCATTCCCATCTCCGATATCAACTTCGAATAGCTATCGGTAATCATCTCCTATTCATACAAATATTCGTATATAAACAATATTTGTGTTTCCTTTTTTTTTTTTTAAAGGAAGAGACCAAAAAGGCACCGAAAACCTCCGAAAAGAATCTCTCAAATTTCCGCTTTAAGCAAAATTAGGGTGAAAAACAGTGAAAAATCGATAAAAATCCGGTTTAATTCCATAAGCAACTTCAAGAAATTAAAAGATAGAACTTTAAGCTACTGAATTAGTGCAATTACAGGTACTACTAAGTCAGTTTCGCCATTGAAGCAAAAGATACAAAATTTTAGTCAGTCAAAAGAGAGATCGGTGATCGCGAAAGGGTGGAGCGCAGGTCATCCTTTCAGATAGAGAAGTGAGGGAGGGTTTAGTTTAGAGCGAGAGAGCATCTGTCACTTGAACGAAGCAGAATTAGAAACAGTGAACAGTGAAGTAAAGTAGGAGAAAGTCCTAGGGATTATAAAGAGTTGGGGTAAGGTGGTAATAGCCGTTGGATGAAGTGGTGAAGGGCTGAGATTTAGAGTTGCAGAGGGATACTTCCTACACGGGCAATGGGCGTGGGGTGAATTATGGGGCTGCTGGTTAGGGTTTTTATTTTTGCCTACTCCAAGAGGGATATACTTCTAGATTGTGGATTGCCTGAATTTTGATTATTTTTGCCATTTTAAATAGTGCTTGTATTTCCTTACCCTCTCTCTCTCTCTCTTCAGATTGATTCCTATTTAAATTTTTAATTTATAGTTCCTCTTAATATAAAAATTAAAAAAATACATTTGATTTTAATGAAATTATGAAACCATAAGTAAGTGTTATTGAAATTTTAAATTAAAACTTTTATTTACTTAAATTCAGCTTTGTGCACTTTAAGATAGAAATAGTACCATTTTATTTCTTATAAAGAGTATGAAAAATGGAAGGATTATTTTGAGAAAAAGAAAATTGAATGTGTTTTGGATAGTTGGGAATTTCATTATTATTACTAGTAGTAATTATCGATAAAAATGAATGGGAGTTGCCAAATTGTTTGGTTTTTGGGACACAACATGGTCCAGTAAAAATTCTGAGATTTTGTTTCCTTTAAAAAAAAAAAAAAAGAAAGAAAGGGGGATTTGTCAAAGTTCTACTTCCATAGCCATATATATTACAAAGGTAACTTTACTTGTTCACCATAAGGTCCACTACAATATTCTCAGAATCGAGGAAATTAAACATTCAGTTTTGACCCAATGTAAAAATTAAAAAAAAATGTTTTTAACTTTAATAAAATTACGATTTATCCTTAATAATTGATGTAAGTAGTGGATTGGCCATATGAGTTAGTAGGATGTAAATGTTGTTTTAAAAAAAAATGTAAATCTTTTAAATTAAGAACTTTGTTAGTAAAGTTTTGAATTAAAAATATATTTATTTTAAAAAGATAAAATATCTAATTCTCAACATACAAAAGGGAAAATAATAAACATATTGAATATTGGACAAGATAAAATAATGACAAATATGAAAATGTTGTAGAAGGCTAGGGAATGATTTGGTTAAGTCTTTAACGTGTCAAAATCAATCAGTTTTTTTTAAAATAATAATAAAGTTTGATCAAGTACTAGTGAGGTGTAATTTATCCTTTTAAAATTTAATTTATAATATATATTGATAGGCAAATGGGTATAACTCGAAAGATACAACTTGAATACCTGACAACCTGATTCAACAAGTAAAGATCTAACCCGAATTACTCTTGGGTCCAAATCAATAGAGGTCTATAAACATACAATAATTCACCTCATAAAGGTCTTGAAAGTTAATCTATGACAATTCGCGAATTACCTTCACAAGGTCACTTGATCAAATACAAAGCCAACAGACCACCCTCGAGGTCACTAAGACCACCATAAAGGTCTCTAGCGAGCTCTACATGACTCCTAGAGGTCGCAGGATATACCATTAATAATCACCCAGAGTCATTAAAGAAGCACACTACACTCCAACATAGAAACTTCTTAAAAAGATCATTACATGATTGGTGGGATACACTTCTCATAATGAACTCGGATTACAAGGGATCCTAATTGATTCCAATTATTAAACTACTCCTGATTTCAAGGGAATCAGTTATCCTCTTAAAGAAATCTTGATCACTGATCACAGGTAGAACTCTTTTCCAATTTCAGAATACTTTAAATCTGGATAATTACTTTTTGAACAGAGAAGTCACTGACTCTCTCTGATTTTACATCCCATACAATCAGTTCAAATTTGATTGTTAGAGTTATTATCAAGGTGACAGCCCACTCTGATAATCTCACTTCCTTTCGTTGTTCTTACAAGTGCCATGGCGATAGGGACCCGAAAGTCTCTTTTGAGCTCCATCACTTCTAGCATCATCTATGGGAAAACTTACAAAAGGCTTTCCTAAAAACTAAAAATAAAAATCGCAATGGCATGAGAACAACCAACGAGACATGAACGCCTATGAAGAACAGACTTACTGATTGAAGAGACAATCCAGGAAGAACCTCCTCAAACACTTCTAAATAAAAATCTAGTTGATGCCCCTTTTCTAACATCAAATCAAAATCCAATGGCAACTCTGTAAGACCCTAAACCAACTCGTTCAGGTCCCTCTAGAAAACCAACAGAGACCAGGCATAAGAGAAATGCCTCAAAGAATATGGCATCAAGAAACCTTGTACCTCATGTGGGTCGCAAGAAAGTCATGTCACAGTGCCTAAACATTTACTAAAGAGAATGATAAATGTTCTAGAAAATCTCACAAACAGAAGAGATTACATCTCCATAGAGAGGACTCCATCACATTTAACGCATTGAGAGGAGGCCCTCAGAAATCTCTGATCGGAGAGATGAAAGGCCAAAGAACGTTGGGGGAAGACCTGAAGATGTTGGACAACAACAGCAAACTCAAACTTGTGGGGAGCAAATAAACCCTCGAGATGATGAAATGGGTAGCAGAAGGAATATACCTCTTGCGAAATGGCAGAGAATATGATCTGAGAGATAGACAAAATAGAGCAACTATCTTTCGAAATCAAAGCAAAAAAGATCATGGACAAGCTGAGGGAGACTAACCTCAGAATGATAGCCTTGAACAGATTACAAGCAGAAACATAGATGAACCAGTAAACCGGAGAAACAAAGCATCTAATAACAACCCTGAAGAGGTTGAAGGTCCTGATCCACAAAATGGGGTAGACCTCGCTAAACGAATACCCTTCGTGGACAACATCAGGCTGAGAAATATGCCCCTCGGATTCAAGCCCCCTCAAATTGCCACAAAATATGATGGGATCAAGGAGCTGCAACTCCACATTGATGAATACGTCTTCTACATGGAGATGTTTGAGTACTCAGATCATATAAATGTAGGCCCTTCAGGTTCACATTAACAAAAAATGCTCAATCTTAGTTCAAGGGATTGCCAACAACAAGCATTGCGAGTTGGAATCAACTTAAAGACTTGTTCCTAAAAAACTATCAAAGCAGCAAAAGGTGTGAGAAATATATAAACTACCTCTTCACAATCAAACAAAAGGTCAGAGAGAGCACCAGGAGCTACTATAGCCATTTCAATGACGAGGTTGTAGAAATTGAACAAAAGAATGAAGCTATATACATCACCTCCTTCAAACAAGGATTACAAGAGGGTATGTAGTGTTAAGGCTTGCAGAGGAGGAGGTCTCTACTATGAAACATATGCAAACTATCTTGGAGAGATTGATAAATTCAGAAGAAACCTCCGTCTAGAAGAAGATTCCTGGATTTACAGCTCCTACTAACAAAACTACTGAGGTAAAGCCTCAGCAAAAGAACACCTCTGGAAAGACAGATAGGAGGGACCTCTTACCAAAAGGAGGACCTCAAGAAAAGAAAAAGAAGGCCTTCCTTGATCTGGCAACCACACCTCTGAAAGCCCCAATAACGGAAGTTTTGCTAGCCATGTAGAGGAAAGGCCTGTTGAGGCCACTACGACCTCTAAAGTCTCCAGTGGCAAAAAAGGTAGTGAATAAGTTTTGCCAATATCACAGAGACCATGGTCACTACACTCAAGATTGTTTCGACCTCAAAAGGGAAATAGGAGGGCTGATCAAAGAAGGTCACTTACAAGAGTTCTTAGCACAAGCAGGAGGTCCAGCTAAACAGGGACTTCAAGAGCAACCTCAAAGACCTCTTGTGAGAGAGATCAACATAATTCAAAGGAGGTCCAAAAGAGCAAGAGGTACATATGTGGAACCTCTCACGATCTCTTTACAAATAGAGGACTTTCTAGTCAGAAAGATGCTGATAGATACTGGAAATGCTGTTAATGTCCTCTTTAAAAGGGCATTTGATCAGATGGGACTCAATAGAGATTTGCATGTCAAGACAGATACAGCACTCACGAGCTTTAGTGGTTTAACTACCTATGCAAAAGGAATTCCAAGAGTCCCAACTTCAGTCAATGAGGATGAAAAGGGAATAACTAAGGTCATGGAATGGCTCGTGGTTGATGCACCAAGGACTTATAACACCATTCTAGGCAAGCAAGGAATCATGGACTTGCAAGCAGAGATCTCCCTCATACAGTATTGCATGAAAATCAAAGTTAGACAAGACTGGATCACCCTCAAAGGAGACAGGCAAATGGCATCCGAATGCTATTTGACGGAAGGAGATGCTTCAATTGAGACCTAGGCAGGTAAACACTTAGCAGTAGCTAAAAAGGATGAAAGGTTAAGAATCCAAGCAGCTGGAAAAGGGAAAAGAGTATACTTGAATCCTGAATTTCCTAAAAAGGGAATCAAAATAGGAGACTCTTTTCCTCCCAAGACCAAAGGAAAGCTTGTAGACACCCTATAAGAGAACCGAAAGGTCTTTGCCTGGAAGCCCACAGACACAGAAGGTATTGATAGAAGCAGAGTTGAGCACAAAGTTGGTCTGCGACCTAGAGTAAAACTAGTGAAACAGAAGAAGCGGACCTTTGCTCCTGAAAGAAATAAGTGATAGCTTGAGAGGTCCAAGCTTTTCTTAAAGTAGGAATACTTAGGGAGGTCCTATGCCTTAAGTGGCTGGCAAACCTAGTGATGGTCCCAAAAAAAGAACTAAAGTGGGGGATGTGGATAGACTTCACAACCGTAAACAAATACTGTCAGAAGACTCCTACCTACTGCCCAGCATTGACTAGATGGTTGATTCTACAGCAGGCTATCAATGGCTAGGCTTCTTGGATGCATATATAGGGTATCATCAAATACCATGGCATTGGAAGACACTAAAGCTACCTTCTTTATAGCAGAGGCCAGGATCTATTGTTACAAGATTAGAGATTTAATAGACATGGAAGCTCCTTGGAGCATCAAAGAGGTGTACAACTTAATAGGAAATATGGCAGTCCTCGGCCGATTCATCAGTAAGATGGTTGATAAAGGGTCCAAGTTTTATGACATATTGAAGAAACCCACAAGCTTTCAAAGGACCAAGGAATGCTAGTCAGCCTTTACTAAGCTGAAAGAGTTCATAAGAAAACCATCTAAGTTAATATCTCCAAAAGTTAGGGAAGAGCTCTAAATGTACCTAACAATTACTGATAAAGATGCAAGCTTGTGCTCATAGTAGAGAGGTCAGGATTACAATTATCAGTTTATTATGTAAGCAGGCTCTTGAGAGGTCCAGAGGTTCGTTATTCAGACCTTGAGAAATTCTTGTACCTGATTGTTATAACATCAAGAAAGCTTAAACTTTACATCGAGGCTTATCTTATAAAGGTCTTAATGAATTTACCATTTAAGATAGGAGCTAGCAAAACTAGAGCTCTCTGAAGAACCATGAAATAGGCTTTAGAGCTCTCTGGATACCAAATACATTTTGAACCTCGCAGAGCAATTAAGGCACAAGCTCTCTCAGATTTCATTGAAGAGGGCACAAGAGTGCCCATGGACTTCGGAGAAGCAAAAGAGGAGGATGTCTAGATCATGTATACAGATGGTTCAACTAAAAAGATAATGCTAGTGCAGGTATCATGTTAATCAGTCCAGAAGGAATAAAAATTCCTTATGCAATAAGATATAGCTTCCTGACATCCAACAATGAGTTAGAATATGAAGCATTACTAGTTGGATTGAGGCTAGTACAAGCTCCATGAGTTCGCAAAATGCATGTAAAGGTAGACTCACAGGTTATGGCAAGCCAAGTTTCAGGGACCTATGAAGCTAAGAAAGACAACATGATGCAATACCTAGAAAAAAGGTAAAGAATTTGACCTCAAATCTGGAATACTTCATTATAGAACAGATTCCAAGAAGTTAGAATCTTTAAGCAGACATCCTATCAAAGGTCTTCAAAAACCTTGAAGGAGGTAAAGGATAGCTCCTTAGGAATATCCATTGACTTAACTAGGCATAGATCCTTAATCCTTTCAGGTATATCACTGAAGTAAGACCAAATAAAAGAGTTGGCAGAGTCACACGAAAAACTTCCCACTGCATCTACTACTGAATTCCCTTCCCGATAGATATGAGAAATTGCAATATCCTTGTGAAGGCATAGTCTTTTGATCTTACTAATAATGCCATCTAATTTCCATGGAATTTAATTCCCTAATGTAATCCAATTTACAAGCAACTTATAGTTTAATTGGATATCAAAAGTAAAGAATCTCTTTCCAAAACAAAGCTTAATCAAGTAGTAAATGGCCAAAGCTTCAGCCTCATTATTTGCGAGACGGTCATTAAAATAGCCATAAGCAAAAATAAAAGCTCCATTAGCTCTTCTTAATACTCTTCCAGATGATGACATGCCTGGGTTTCCACAAGATGCTCCATCAGTGTTTAAAACAAGTTTGTTTTGTGATGAGATCTTCCAAGTTACCAGTACAATAGATTTTGGACTAATCTGTTGATGTCCATTGTAGAATCCTGCTGTATTTCCTTTCTATCTGAGAAAAATAATATATTCCAGTATGTCCCGTTCAATAAGAAACTTGATCTGAGTTGGAGATGACATTGAATCATTGAACACCACCTGGCACCTAGAGCACCAAATTCTCCAAATGATTAGAAAAGAGATTAAATATGCAAATTTCTATTTCTGATTTCTCCAAATGATTCTTAATTTAGCAAATGAGAATGTATTATAAATGTAGATGCCACATCTAGGCATGAAATGAGACCAAAGATAGGTTGCAACGGGCATTCAAAAAACAAATGGTGAAAGCTCTTCTCTTGTGACTTACATGTATCTTGATGCTAGGTTAAACCAAGTCTCTGTCAGGAAACCTTTCATGAATCACCACATGAAGCTAGAAAGATTAGGTGTCAAATACCGTTTCCATATGAAACTAAAATCATCTGCAGAACTAAAATTTATAGAATGCAAGTCAGAGGCTATTGAGAAATCTCCTGAATATGTCAAAAGCCAAATTAATATGTATGGACTTGCATCTAAAGAGTTGTTAGAGTTTAGCACCCTGTTTATTTCAGAATCTTCCAAATTCTGTGATATCATCAAATGATTCCAACCACCCATTGAAAGAAAATCACTGATTGTTCTAGCAATTCCATCACCTAATTTCCCATCCAGAAGAAAATTTTTATAAGCCATTAAACTGAAACCATTTAGCACTAATAATCCCATTTTCGATTTGCATAAATCAAAAACAGAGATTAGCCTCTGCCATTAGTGAGAGGGATTTAAACCCAGAATAGGTAGAGATGGGTGTAAACATGATTTCATATATTTTGCACTGATATAAGATGTCCAAATAGACTGATGTGTGCCTTTTCCACGAAAGTTTAAATGAAAATGCAATCTCTAAATCCTCAAAAAAACTGAACCCTAGACCATAAGGATTTCCATGTTGCCCAATGTCTTCTATTTCCATGAATTGAATGACCCTAGGAGGAGCAGTAGAAGCAAGAACAAACATAGATTTGAGTAGTGCCTTAGGAGGAGCAGTGCCTTAGGAGGAGCAGTGTCATTCAATAGATTTGAGTAGTGTCTTAGGAGGAGCAGTAGAAGCAAGAACAAACATAGGAATACTTTTAAGGACCTGTTTGATTAATGTTATTCTATTTACAAATGACAAATATTTAGTCTGCCACGAAGAAATACGGTTAGTGATTTCTGAACCAAATAATCAAAAAAAGAAATCTTCCTTCTCCGTCTAAAAATAGGACACCCCAAATAGATAAACGAAAATTCTTTCTTTGTGAAGTGTGTTACATTTTTTATTTATAGTGTCCAGTTCAGCAAAGTCCGATTAGCCACATTAAAAGAGCTCTTAGACTGATTAATCATCTGGATAGAACACCCTTGGTACTCTTCAAGAAAAGACATCAAATGGGTAAGATTTTGTTTGCTACCCATAGTAAAAATAACCATATCATCAGCAAAACATAAGTGTGAGATGGTCAGACATCCCCTCGGTTGAGCAAACAGCTTAATAAAGCAACTTTCAGTTAAAAAATTTAATCCCCTAGAGAAAGAGTTAGCCATAAGAATAAAAAGACTAAAAGATAAAGGATCTCCTTGTCTTACTCCTCTACTAGCTGTGAAAAAGCCACTTTGACACCCATTAATTAACACTGAAATCGATTATGACTAATGATTCTTTCAATTAATTGAATAAAGTGCTCCCTAAAACCAGATAGTCTCAAAACATTAAATAAGAAGTTCCCATCAACCCTGTCAAAAGCTTTTTGCATGTCTAATTTGATTACCGTGTTATGACCTTTCGTTTTCCTGTCAATGTGGTTAACCATTTCAGAAGCCATAAACACATTGTCTATAATGCTCCGTCATTTGATAAAACCACTCTGATTAGAGGAAATAATTTTAGGCAAAACATGGCTCAACCAAGAGGTAACTTTACTAACCACTTTGCTATAGAAGTTACATAGGCTAATTGGGCGAAATTCAATGAAAGAAGAGGGATTAATATGATTTGAGTAGATGTGAACCTCCAGTTTGGATTACAACCAGCCCATAAATCACATATTGTTTCCCATAGGCTTTCACCAATTATATTCCAACAAGAGGAATAGAATTTAAACAAAAATCCATTATGTCCCAATGCCCTGTCACCTAATAAACTCGACACTGCCTCATGTACTTCAATGATTGAACAAAGATAGCTCAGTAAATCATTATCTTCATTCTCCATCAATTGTGGAATACGAGACAGGAAATCTGAATTAGCATCAACAAGATTATCCTTTTCAAATAAAGATGAGAAGAAACTGATTGCTTCAGCCTTAATATTTTCCAAATTATCCAAAGTGACACCATTTTGAGAAGTTATTTTCGAAATACTCATTCTAGCATGCTTCTACTTACATAAGTTAAAGAACAGTTTAGAATTTGTATCTCATTCAGTAATCCAAGTCAAACTGGATTTTTGTTTCCAGAACAGGAATTCATTCCTTAAGTGTCGTATTAGATCGGCTTTTGTATGCAGTAAAATTGTCATAAGCCTAATCTGAGAAATCATTTTCACAGATAGCTTCACATCTACTTACTTCATCCTCTGCCATTTTGACATTGTTGTGAACATTCCCAACAGATTTTTTGTTCCAAACATGTAAGGCACCTCTAACAATTTTTAATTTGTAAGAAAAAACCTCCAATTTGTTCCCAGTGAATGTGCAAGATTTATTCCAACTATTAGAGACCACATAAAAAAAACCTTCACAATCAATCCAAAATTGCTGAAACTTAAATTGTCAAGGACCTGAAAAGAATGAATTACCAAACACTAGTAACAGATGAGCATGATTTGAACACAGAATTGGTAAATGTTAATGGTGTTCTCTGTTTGGTAATATAAGGTCTCCTTCTTCAACAAGTAAAATTTGAACCCCTAGGATTAAAATCAGTTAATCCTAAATTAATTAATATGTGATCAAATTAAATCATATGTGATTCTAATGGTGTGGTGTGTGGTGCCAAGACATCTATAGGAATTACATACTATGTTGAAATCCCCTCCCACCATTTAAGGACCAAAAACTAATTCATTCATCGACAAAAGATCATTCCATAAAAGCCTACTTTCCACATGAGAGCATTTGGCATAAATAAAAGAGCCATAAAATAAGACAACACCATAATTAAAAGTTCTATGAATCAACTGCTCAGTATTCAAGTGGACAACAAAGGATAACCCACTTGCCTAAAAAAGCCATATTTTCCCAGAAACATTTGACATGCGATAAGGGAAATTAGTTACAGAATTCTAGGTCAAGAGAGATGATAATGTGTAAAAATGGTTAGGATGTCTTACCTATGTTGGTTTTTTGAAACAAGTGGTCCTGATCAAAGTGTTGTTCCCTTGTACGATCTGGTACAACCTGAGGACCAGGAATCTCTGCCTAGTTTAGTTGGTTATGAGGACAGGGATATCCTGTCGGCTGCCATTGAGACAATGTACTCATGTTTCATAAATGAACAAGAATGAATCCCCTCTCGACACCAGTAAAATTATTGTCTTCGAGGCCTCGACTCTCAAGCCTCTTTTTTAGAATAAGGTGACCTGTTTTTCCTGTGAAAAGACCATAGACTTCTTTAGATCACCTCTTAACATAGGGTCACTGGTTTCTGGCTATCTTATTTTGAGTTAGTTGAGTGGAAGGCTTTTCCAGCTCAACAACCCCTATTTTTGAACTGCTAGGGATGCTAAACACCTCTTTACCAACTGGCGTTACCCAAGTTTTCTTGTCTCTCAATTATGTCTGCAATAGCTGTTTTTTAGCAACAAAGATCCTTACCTTTATGCACAATTTATTAAATAAGCCATCTTCCTATCAATATTAAGGAGTCAACTGAGCATCTCAACAACAAGACCTTTTTTTTTTCAAAAGAAACACCACCCTTGATGGTAGGGGGTTTGGCAAACCCCTCCCCATTTATAAAGTAAATAAAAGAATGTACAAAAGTAGGGGGACGTAATGAGTTTTACCCAGCTAGAAGGTGAAAACAAATCCACTTCATACAATATGAATAAAAATGTAGAATGAGAAGCAATATAAGACTCTAATGTATGGAATATGCAACCTATCCAGATGACAAAGTCTCTTAATTCTAAAAAGGAAGATCTCTGAAAGAATTAAAAGTAATAGAAGAAAGATTAGAGCAAGCTAAATTGGCTAATGAATCTACAACTTGATTGGGTTCTCTAAACACATGATGAAAAAGAAACCTACCCTACTTTAGTAATGAATACTTTGAACTTTATTTACTTGCCAACATTATCCAGAAAATTCAAAATTTTTGCAAGAAAAACTTACCAGCTGATTTTTTAGGGAAATTCAATTAGAAAGATTTGTTAAGGAATTTCCATCAAAAATCCTGAGTAAATTTTTTTATCAGATATTTCGCCACAAAAATTGATAAAAAAGGTTCCTTTGGCACATCAGTCTTAGTGAGGAAAAGTTTTTGAATGAAAATCCTATATAAATATTTTACTGGAGGATTTGAGTCGAAATATAATTGACAAAAATTTTAACGGATTTATTTTCCCTAAAAAATTTGTTGAAATTCTTTCCATATATTAATTTTAATTGCTTCTACCTATTTGATTTCTCATATTTACTCAACTATAATTTGATCCTAAATGTTAAAAATATATAGTAATTTATAATGTAGTTTTAATATAGTTAATATTTATAACTAAAAATATAAATCATATATTTTTGTGTTTGCATGCATATTAATTAAGTTGATATTCGTGTATGAAGTATGCTACTAGTTTATAATAGAAATGCATGATATACATTTAACATTAATTGAATGGTCAACGTATTTGTTACATTCTATATTAATAAAATGTTAGATTTTTATATAGTACTTGAATATTTTTCATATAATACTCATCATAGAATACATTATTAAATTCTAAGTTGTTTTAATGAAATATGTATGAAGTGTAATGAACTAGATATTATTATAATTAATGTTTTGAGTATATAATATACATATAAAATTCATGTTATTTATTTTCTTTTTGATAAACTCTTATAAATATGTAATTAATTATTAATTTGCTATCTATGATTTTACCAATACATGTATCAATTTGTTTGGTTATGTAATTCCATAATATGCATAAACAGTTATTTATATGTATATACATGCTAAATATTATTTTTATTAATTAAATGGTCAAACTTTTTAATTTTATTTAATATATGTTGTAGATGGATAACATTCCTCACCATCGATCATGGTGTACAACAAGAACAACCCGGGTAGAAGAGGACTCACAAAGGTGTTCATATCCAAACCAATCCGATTCCAATCATAGCGATCCAATCCAATAAAAATCGATTAAATTCAATTGTCTAAATCAGTATTTGATTTCTATTTCAGGTGCATTGTTCGATTAAGGGATTCATATATGAAAGTCCTTTTGCTAGTGGAATGATGTGATTTCTTGATAGAAGAAAACTTATTTATCAAGTCATCAAAAACCAGACCAAAGTTGAAGGATTTCATCAAGATTTGTTGGGATTAATTAGAATGACCTATAAGAAGAATTTTCCATCAACCATCCTCTTGATTTGCAGATTAATCAATACTCTAATCCCCAAGTACTTGATTGCCCTTTGTGCAATCCCCTAAGAACCTAAAAGAGTCTTATAAAAACACACTTAAAGAAAAGATCAAGTTGATCTTGTGTCAGTCACTAAAATTACATAAATGTGTTTTCAAAATTATCAAAGTTATTTTTCAAATACAAACTAAGAGCATATTTATAGCCATAGCTCAAATAAAACATAGAGAATAGTGACATACAACACCCTTGAACTAAACATAAACTACAGACAAAACTATGTAAAACGAAGAAAAACGTTGCTATCCGGAAATGGCTAGCCAGCATCAGATGGTAGATGGCAGGCGCTGAACAAGACAGTTTTGAGGGTTGTCCGGCTCCCAATGGAGGGCTGGACCAGCACCGCGAAGCCACTAGAGGGGCATTGAAATTGAAGCAAAACTAGCGGGCGCTATACGAGACTTAACGGGCTCCAAACATATCCTTTCTAATACTTCGTTTCTTTATCATTTTGCTTCCAATTCATCATGCCATCTTGTTGTCTTTCACTCCTTTCTTCCTTATCATTTTGATGGCATGATTTCAAGTCTTCTAAGCTTTCAAATGATGAGACATTCCATAACATCTTGCTCTCACAATCTCCTTCAAGTTTGGTTGCCCCAAATAAAGCTTCAAAATTGAGTTGATCTTGTTTCCTTTGGAGACATGAGATTAAGGTTTTCTTCATCTTGGAAGCTCGAGCTAATGTAATTAGACCATGAGGCATTTAAGGAGCTTGATCTGTATCGTGGAGGGTCCTTGGCCAATTCTTTAAGTTTCCAAACATACAAGTTTTTAATTGTTGGATTCTCCTAGGATTCTTTTGTCTGAGAACTTTTGGGATTCAAAGATGGATTCTTTAGCTGACAATTATCCTAAGAATGGCCGATTCTTCTACAATATGAGCCATACTCCAGTAGATTTTTGTAATTGATCGCTTGCCAAAAACCACATTTATCCTGATCAATCTAAAACCCTTTACGCAGCTGTTTCATAAGGTCAATTTCCATGCAAACCCTAGGTCGAGAATAATTTATTGTTGGTGTATCTATCTTTAGGGGCTTTCAAATTGCAGAGGCAATTGAACATAAGATCTCTTTATGGAAACGTTGGATCAGAAGGTCTGGAATGAAACAATGGAGGGTTCTTAATCTACACAAAAGTTTGGTGACCATTTTAAAATTCTGATTGGAACTCCGTTTGAAGCCTATATGCCTTTCATCCACAGACAACAGAAATCTTCCTCTTGTGTGAATCGAATCAATATATGTCTTTTTCCAAAAGTCGGATCTAGTATTCTCCCTTTAACCTAATAGTTTTAAATTCTTTCTTGATCGTTTCCAGGGGAGGTTTGCAATGCGAGAATTTTCCAATTAAGGCATGTTAGAAAGGCAAGGATAGCTTGTCTACCTCTTCTTTAGAGAAGAAAAAGGCTAGCTCCCCTCTATATGATTGAGCTTTCTTTAGATTGGATTTGGTATCATTGGTTGGCGTATTAGAAAAGAGGGAAAAGAAAGATTTCTTGCCCCACTGGTTTTGGCCATCCGGTGAAGGAGTCACTAGCAGCAGCTCAATCGCCATATTCAAAAGTTTGAGTTAAGAAAAGAAACTAATACAAATAAGAGAGCGTTCTTAATTTAAACAAGTTGTTGACAGTAGAATTAAATACCCCAATCAAATTAGAGTTCAAGTAGCCTGCCAAGAAGAAATAGAGGCTTGGGCCATCGGCCGCACATAAGTTGTCGAGTCGCACGATAGAACTACACCTAACATAAAGATGTTCACTCCTCCATGCAAAATATTTTTCTAGACTTGGAGCTTTTTGATAATAGTCATGACCAAGAGCCACTAGCTGTTGGCTTATAGATAAGGTGAAAGCTTCAAGCCCGATTTCTAGTGGCATACCCCTCGCAAAAGCACATGGCCGAATCTATTTTTCACCTTTTTGAAGCACTATGCATACAATTCAAATACTCAGTTATCAAGGCATAAACTAGAACTTGATAAGAAAGACTTTTATCTTTCACCGATTTCATCACATAGCTTAAGATGTGAAAGACACAATCCCATATCATTCTTAAGCATTGGGAAAGGTGTCAGCTATAAGAGAAGCTAAGCAAGCACTCGTAGAGAAGAGACACTGGGAAAGCCTAGCTGAACCAGTCCAATTCCATTATTGAGTGAATGCATTGCTAGATGAAACCATGGGCCAAAATGACATCCTGTTATAGGCACTATGAGAGAGGCTCCACCTAGCATCACTTTTAATGATAACGGTTGAAACTGCAGTTAAATTGACACTTAAGGGTGAAGAAGGTCTATTCGTTTTTAGTCGTAAAGGAGTAAGGAAGAGAAAGTTTTTGGATGACAAAGGAGACAAAGTGTCGAAGGATCTTCTTAGGATCCAGTAAGTGCAAGCGAGTTTAAAAGAGACCCATAATCAAACCACTAAGTCGTAAACAAAGTTGGCAGGTAGCATGAGCCCTCTGATTTCCAGCTATATGTTGTGCAGCTCTAATGAACAACTGAAGACGGTTAAAAAAAATAATATTTTGTGCTAGTAAATTATTTTTTATAATATATATTTTAATTACTAATAAATAATTATTAAAAATAGAAAACCCTGTCTAAAAGTTTGAACTTGACCCCTCTCCTCATCTGGTTCAATATCTAATTGTTTTTTAAAAACATTGAATAATACTACATTCAAATTCAATTGCATTCAATACTTTGACACTTGTACAATTCAAATTATGGCCTTTTTAGATAAACTAAAATTTCAATATTTTTAATGAAAATAATACACCTAATAATAATAGACCCACATAGTTTCATATTGGCAAAAAATCAATATTTTTTTTCAAAAATTAAATTTTATTTTTTACACATGGCTGGATTAATTATTAAGTGAGTTTATATCATATAACATGAAACTATTTGAGTTTAAATATAAAACATATGTTCTCTCCACTCGTTATTGAATTTCTCATTTTGATTTATATACATTTTAAGAAAAACAAATTTATTTTGTTTAATTTTAATATTGCAATGTCACTTTTCTTAATAAAAAATTATCTCATTTAAGAAAAGAAACTTTCAATTCTAGACAATCCAAAATGAAAAATGATACATTCTATTTCGGACAGAAGAAGTATTATGTAACATATGATATATTGTATTATTTTCATAAAGAAAGATTAATACTTTATGTTCCTCATCTTTTTTTGTTTTTAAGAGACTGATCCAAACTCTTTTTTATAGTTTTTCTGGCCCTCTACCAATTTTGTTTTAGTGACTTTGGTCCATATAAATTTATTTTAGTTTTTTTTGTTATCTAACTTTTTTTTTTCCTTTTACATCATTGATTCAAATGATTGAAAAACATATTTATAGAAGTTTTTTTTATGGATTTGAAAAGGGTAATTTTGAAATTCAACCCAAATCCATGCCTTTAAAATGATTTTTTTCTTTTCTATATAAATATTATATATATTCCGGAAACCTTCCTAGAATTAACAGCAAGGCATTTGACAACGTTTGCGACTCTTCACAATGAACAAAAACAAGAAGTATGTACATTCCCCACGTGGATCTCTGCATGATGAATTTATATATGTTGATCATCGCATGACATTTGTTCACTGTAATAAGAGCAATTTAATTGTAGATTCTCTTAATAAAAAGCCTTTCTATGAAATTACATCCAAGTTTCAGAAATCATTCATACAATTATTTTTTAATGTAATAAGATTTTTTTTATTGACACTATGCATATTCACTCTCCTATAAAGCAAACTTGTAACTTTTAATAAAAAGGAGGAAAAAATTGAATCATAAAGAATATGAGTTAAATAAACTTTTACTCGAGGGCTATAAAGGGGGAAAATCATTTATATTTCGATAATTTAAATATTAAAAATCTAAATTATATTCCTTCTGTCATAAAATATAAGTCTTTTTAGCTTTCTATCTTTGTCTCACAATATAGGTCATTTTATAATTTACAATGCATATTTATTATGTTTTTTCTACTCTTACTCTTCATTTAATATCCTCTCCATTTATTATAAAGAAATATAATTATAAGTATATTTATGAAAGATGAGGGGTATTTTAGATATAATAAATATATATTTTTTATTTTTTAATCCGTATAAAACGACGGCTAACGCCTTATATTGTTGGACGGAGGGAGTATATAATAATTGAGGAGTCAAAGACAAACGCACCCGAATAAAGACCAAAAATTACGCCCCAAAAAACAACCTCAACAAAACCAGCTCATACCACAATCCTCTAATCACATCATCAGGAATACAAAGTTAACGCTCCGCTAAATTCCGTTATCACCACGTGTCCTTCCTACAAAGAGTTGATAACACGCAGAATATCCCAGTCATCTCTATACGCGTTTTTTCATTTTTACCCTTTGCCGCCCTCTTATAATCTCAATTCTCACGTTTGCCTTTTTTCCCCACCCAAACATCCCTTTCTCCCCTCCGCCTTGCCCGACATAGACACTATCTTCGCCGGAATATTCCACTACCGGGTAACCCTAATTTTTCTCCCCCACTCGTAAATATACATATATGTCTTTATTATTATGATCATATTTTTTCAAAAATCAAAGTTCCAATTTATTCATTGTCGGCTTTGATTTGCAATTAGTTCAATTATTGAATTGGGATTTTTCCCACCCGAAAACTCAAGAGTTTCCTGTTCCCTTTGTCGAGTTTATCGACATAAAGCTTGGATTTTTGTTGATTTGCCACAGATCTAGTTTTACAGTTGAGAAACGTAAAGGTTCATTTCTAGGGTTCTTCTTACAAGCGCATACTTAAATAGATGTCGATGCCTTCATCATATTGGTGTTACAGATGCAATCGGTTTGTTAGGGTATGGAATCAAGATTCAGTTACATGTCCTGATTGCAATCTCGGGTTCGTTGAAGAAATTGAGACTCCGATCCGATCTTCGCTTACCGAGTCCCACCGGCGTCGTTTTCCCGCTGCGGCGATGTACATGATGCGGAGTTCTGATTCAAATCAGGGACCTGGTTCTGGTCCCGGGTCTGGTTCTGGTTCCAGCCCAGCCTTGCGCAGAAGCAGGAGGAATGGTGGTGACCGGTCTCCTTTTAACCCAGTTATAGTCCTTCGCGGGCCATCTGACGGAGGAGGTGGAGCTACGGGAGGTGGGGGTGGGTTTGAGTTGTATTACGACGACGGAGCTGGGTTGGGCCTGAGACCGTTGCCAGCTAGTATGTCAGAGTTTTTGCTAGGGTCAGGTTTTGATAGGCTTTTGGATCAGTTGGCTCAAATTGAAGCGAATGGAATTGGGCGAATTGATAATCCACCTGCGTCAAAAGCTGCTATTGAATCTATGCCTACAATTGAAATAGACGAGGGTCACATAACTTCTGAATCATACTGTGCTGTTTGTAAAGAAGCCTTTGAAATGGGGGCTGAGGCTCGGGAAATGCCCTGCAAGCACTTGTATCATTCTGATTGTATTCTACCCTGGCTTTCCTTGCGTAATTCTTGCCCTGTTTGTAGGCATGAGCTACCTACTGATACACGTGATTCAGGAGATTCTAATAGAGGATCCAC
>JAWZTD010000067.1:0-11352 GCA_035221335.1 Echites panduratus
AAAAAAAAAAAAAAGAAGATAAGTAACACGATGAAAAATTAATAACATACTTAATAAATTAACAGCAACAATGACAAAGTAAATAAATTAAAGTGACTTATAATGACAAAAGTAGCAGTAGTGATAAAGTACAGGTTGCATCTTTACATGAAACTTCAAAATGAATCAAGCTCTCAATCCAATCCAATGCAATAACAAAACCAAACACAAACAGATAAGCTCATAGGTAATTCAATTCTGATTCCTTCTTACATAAGTCAAAACAATGACCAAATCAATACAAAGCTAGGGTTTGCATAAACCAGAAGTAACTAACTAAAGGCAGTAAAAACAAGTACTCGTCAAAGCCAAAAATTAAAAGTATGGATAAAACTGAAAAGACAAAAATTGAAATTCTATTAATCAACTGTAGTGATCTGTTGCCACTGCCCATCAACTGCTTCTTTCCATAGAGTGACATTATTGTCTCCAGCAGCAACGGCCAGCAAGTTTCCGGTCAGAGACCATGACACCCTCCAAACAGGAGTCTTGAAGTCCATCAAAACATTTCCTTCCCATGGATCACCTTCTTTTGCTGCAGTCCATACAACAACGGTACCATCTTGTGAAGCACTAGCAATAGTGGATTTTGGAAGGCCCAAGTTTGGTGCCCAAGCAACATCTCTCACCCAATCCGTGTGCTTCTGAAGAGCAGGGAAGCAATCCATATTCCATTTACCATTATAGATTTTCCAGACCTTCACAGTATTGTCACAGCCACCAGAAGCAAGCTTCTGAACTGGATCTAGTATACCTCCAACTAAAGCACCAGGTGCTGTTGACGGGGCCCATGACACTGAGGTAACTCCAACAGGATGAGCTTGATCTATTCTTGATGTGTCCCAACCCCCATCAGACCTGGCAGTGTGCACAGTGATACTTCCATCCGAGGATCCACACGCCAAGGAGAGCCCAAGCTCATGTGGAGCAAATGCAATTGAATTAACTGATGCCTTGTGATCAGTGAAGACATGAGCTTGTGCCCATTCATTTTGATTACCTTCCTTCCAAAGTATAACTTGACCATCATAGGAACAAGAAGCCAGGAGGGAGCCAAATTTGGGGTGTGCCCATGCAACTTGCCAAACAGGTCCTTGATGACCACTCAGAGTAGCCAGGTGCTGCGAAGTGTTGCTGTTACTCACCCCAGTTATCTTAATGGTAGTGTCTGATGAAGCTGTCGCCACACGTTTTCCATAATAATCCATGGAAACGTCGTGAACTGTGTCACTATGACCCGTTTCAATCTTCTGTGCAGGCATCTTTATGTGCTTAAGTGACTCCTTCGTAAATGGTTTTTACTTTATCAACTTCCGATATATAACTGTTGTTCCTGTAGTTTGTGCCTGCATTATTCAGATCAAAGTTCAAATCTTGATCATTATTGTGTAAACAAATTAGGATAATATTTTATCTATTACCTACTTTTCATGTTAGATCAATATACATCACTTACTCTTGGTAAGGTTCAATTTGACACTTGTAAATGATCACTAGCCAAAAGTTCAACTAGTACCAAACCCTAGAATAGAAGGCAGCGATTTGTACAGTATGATGTGCAGGGAAGAAGGAGATTTCTTTTGGTGACTAAGCTGGTAATAGTACATAAAGCATTCGATGTCTAAATACAAAAGGAATATAGAGCTGAGAATAGGAGGGAACAACAGCATTGCCAGGATGGCAGCAGAGCAGATAGCTTAGACTGTACCATCAAAAACTGAAATTAATCAACCCCCAATTACCAAAACTGATCAGTTAGAACTTCTGATTCTAAGACCAAAACGGATGGTTAATGAGTCTCCAACTGATTAATGATTAAAAATATTACTCTTTCTAAAAAATTTCAAAGACAAGAAAAAACAACAATTTACACAAATGTTTTCTTCAAATTAAACATGATAAAATAATGAACTGAAAGACCAAAAAAAAGTGCAACAAAATTACTCTGCAAACTTCGGTAGAAAACCTTAAGGTGTCCAACTTTAAGGACTCAAGTAGGATACAAATTTTCTTACTGACTTCAGAACATATCATCCCCATTTGAGTTTTTGACTTAACTATTTTATTTGAAATACACACATTGATAATGGTTTTGGCATCGGTCAACCTTAAGAAAATCAAAAGCATAACAGATATACAATTGATCATGAAGTTTAGTTGCATAATCGGCTTAGATAATTGCCATTATTGGCCTTACAGATGCATCCCTAAGATCAGCAGTTGATATTTCATTTAGTAGTGCTTAAGGGGAAAATTTCACTTTTAAGCTCAACCAAACAAAATAGAAAGTGATATATGCTCCATAATGTAATCTTTAATATTTATAGAAGGTAAATTACTACAAAAGTTTAACAGAGTGGAGACACGAATTATTTAAAGAAGAGAGAACACAGCACTCATACAAAAGCACTGCATCAACATATTGTCTTAAAAGGGAAGAATTGGACAAACAGAGAAGAAACTACAGGGAACCAATCCCCCCCAACCCACAGAATCACTAGAAACATCAAATTATTAGATTTGCGGGCGGGGGGAGGGGTGGGGGAACATAATTGGGTCTCACATAGAATCTTCAATTGTAATCCTACCTATTTCCTCGTCACGTATTTCACAATTTAGCTAGACTCTTCCGGATTCAAAACAAAGCACTAGTTCAAGTTTTGCTGATTAAATTCCAAGAGATCTATTTTATTAAGGAGAACTTCAAAATCCAAAGCACCTTTTCTGAACAGAGAAATACTAGAAGGAGAAGGCAACACAAATAAAATAATTTCTGTATGGTCGAAACTAAAAAGCCAAGAATATCCAGATCGATAGCTGCTGGCTCAACAGAGTCACAAGCAACATAGATCTAGACATCTAAACATATATCTTAACCTTCACAATCGCGTATAAGGAGAAGAAAACAATGAAAGAAAGCAGCTTTACCAGTGAATCCGTAACTTCAGCTGGGAGAAGAAGATTGGATATGCGAAGCAACACCGGAATGGGAGAAATCAACTTGAGAGAAGAGACAGAATTGTTTAGGGGTTGCCTGGATACGGGCTCGGGCTTCGGATTATGACCCGATTCCTCAAAAACCAGAGTGAAAAGGGCGGGGACGAGAAATAGTCTGAGCTAGGACGCTTTTTCACAAAGGCGTTGTGATAAGGGACCGATTATACAATTGCCTCGCGGCTGTACAAATTTTTTCTTGTTTTACTAATTCAAAGAAAAAAAAAAGAAAAAGCCAAAAATAGAGGAGAAATTTACTTTGGAAAAATCTACTTTGAATTGGCAACTGCTAATTGGCAGTATTGCGCACTGATGACTTGACTTGGAAGAAGACTGCACCCGCCAAGCCTCTCACCGGCGGTTCCTCCGACCTCTTTGCCTTATTGCCTCATTCATTGCATAGTTGATACCTGAAATTATCCCTCAGATCTCAATTCACTGCCACCGCTCAATCATGGCATTCTCCTCCCGGCGCGGCGGAGGGGGGTGGGCCCACGGTCTTCTCCCCACAACAAAGCATCCCCGGAAGTCCCGCAAACGCACTGCTCTCAAGGACTTCATCCTGGCCAACTTCTTCACTGTCGGCCTCTCATTCTCTCTTCTTCTTTTCCTCTTCATTATCTTCCGATATGGCGTCCCTAAACCCCTCGTATCCTCGCATCTCCACTCTGCTAGGAGCAGGTTCTCCAGGCCCAGAAAGCCTATTTACCGCAAATCTCCAGCTGGGGACATCGTTTCTGGAGCAGTCGTCGACATAACAACTAAGGATTTGTACGATAAGATCCAGTTCCTGGACGAGGATGGCGGGGCCTGGAAGCAAGGTTGGAAGGTCACTTATAAAGGGAACGAATGGGATAACGAGAAATTGAAAATATTTGTGGTACCACATTCGCACAATGATCCTGGCTGGAAGCTAACTGTGGAAGAGTACTATGATAAACAGTCTAGGCATATTCTTGATACTATTGTTGAGACCCTCTCCAAGGTATTATAGCTTGACGCCCTAATAATTTCAGGTTTCTTTTCTTCTTTTTTCTTTTTTTGGTTTTAAAATTTTCCTGATTCTTAGTTCTTCATGACGATTCATGATCACCCCGGTTTGCTATCATTTTGAGTCATTTCAGGTTTTGGTAGTTTTAAAATTACATTTGTGTTTATATTTTTAGAAATTAGTAGGAATTGGAATTAGTTGTTTTTGTAGATTTTTGAAATTAAAGATTTTCATTTTTTAGATGTCTGCAATCTTACTTACCACTGCGTGTTTTATATTTGCAAACTTGGATAGGATGTTCGACGCAAATTTATTTGGGAGGAGATGTCTTATCTGGAGAGATGGTGGAGGGACGCCTCTGAAATGAAGAAGGAATCTTTCAAAAATTTGGTGAGGAGCGGCCAGTTAGAGATCGTCGGAGGTGGATGGGTGATGAATGATGAGGTAAATTCATTTCTGTCTATGAAAAAGGATGATTAATACTTATCTTCCTTTGTTTCTTTGCATGCTCTGGCACACTAATTTTTCGTCAAGCAAGCTGATATACAGGTTGAGTCAAGATATCCTAGAGACTGGAATAATATTTCAGTTTATTGAATTTTGAGTTTATGGAAACACAACCAGATGGATGACTGACAATTTACTGATTACTTTCTTTAGTTATTCCCAATTTTATCCATATATTAAGCTTGTGTGGTTTTGCATATCTTCTTGAAGGCTCCTGAAATATCTAATTATTATTATTGTAGCTGCACCCAAGGCCACAATGTGAATTGGATGAACTGTTTTTGTTTTTGCTACAAGGGAAAAAAAAGTACAATATTTCAGCAGTTGTTTGTTCAGTGATGATATAGCTTAAAGTTGTTATTGATCCTAATCCCTATTGGACTAACTGCTGACATTTCTTTCTCTGTGCAGGCTAATTCACATTATTTTGCTATCATTGAACAGGTAAAGAGGCAACTGCTTTTGTATGATAGTTTTCAGTGTTCAATTATGCAGTACATACTAATAATAAATTTACGTGTATCTCTCACTTTTTTGTGCAGATATAGCTTTTAAACTATACCTTAAAAATACAGGAATCTTTTTCATGCAAATATATTTTAATTTAGGGACATGTAGTTTTTTCTTGGAAGATTTGGAGCCTCAAAATATCATCTAACAAAAAAATAATACATATATATATTCAATCTAAACACAAACACAAAACTCAAAACTTGACTTGTTATCTAAGAACATCTTGCTGTTTCCGTAGTAATTCTGTGCATGAAATTTCTTTTTGCTATCAGATTAGATGAGGTGAAAAAATTCTTTGTTCTGATTTATCTGTTAAAAAGTACTTAAATAAATTGTTGATAAAAGCTTAATATACTAAGTGAGGGAGTATGGTAGTTAGCTGCAGCTGTATGATGTTCTGTTTCAAAACTGATCATTCCTTTTGATTTGAAAGATCAAGTATACAGTATACTTGTGGGAACTTGCTTTCTCTTACTGGTAGTTGCTCGAAAATTACAACAAAGATTTATTAAGTTCCTTCTTTTCTTGAAATCCACACCTCAGATTACCGAGGGAAATATTTGGTTGAATGAAACCATTGGAGTTATTCCTAAAAACTCTTGGGCAATAGATCCATTTGGTTACTCTTCAACTATGGCATATCTTCTCCGTCGCATGGGTTTTGAGAACATGCTTATACAGAGGACACATTATGAGCTGAAGAAGGAACTTGCTTTCAGTAAGAATTTGGAATACATATGGAGGCAGGCTTGGGATGCTGGGGAAACAACAGATATTTTTGTTCACATGATGCCATTCTATTCTTATGACATCCCACATACTTGTGGACCAGAGCCTGCAATCTGTTGTCAGTTTGACTTTGCCCGAACAAGAGGGTTTGTGTATGAGCTGTGTCCCTGGGGACAATATCCGGTGGAGACAACCCAGGAAAATGTAAAGGAGAGAGCTAAGATGCTATTGGATCAGTATAGGAAAAAGTCAACACTTTATCGAACTAATACTCTTCTCATTCCCCTTGGAGATGATTTTCGTTACATCAGCATTGATGAAGCAGAAGCTCAGTTTAGGAACTATCAAATGTTATTCGATCATATTAACGCAGATCCAAGCTTGAATGCTGAAGCAAAGTTTGGTACTCTGGAAGATTACTTTCAAACTCTGCGTGAAGAGGCTGACCGAATCAATTATTCTCGTCGAGCTGAGGTGGGATCTGCTCAGATTGGAGGTTTCCCTTCTTTATCAGGTGATTTCTTTACCTATGCTGATAGACAACAAGATTACTGGAGTGGCTATTATGTGTCCCGGCCTTTCTTCAAGGCTGTTGACCGGGTACTGGAACAGACACTTCGAGGTGCAGAAATAATGATGTCTTTTTTGCTGGGATATTGCCAGAGAGCACAGTGTGAAAGGTTGCCCACCGGATTTTCCTACAAGCTGACTGCTGCAAGAAGAAATTTAGCTCTATTTCAGCATCATGATGGGGTGACTGGAACTGCTAAGGATCATGTTGTTATGGACTATGGTACAAGGATGCATATGGCTTTGCAAGACCTCCAAATTTTCATGTCCAAGGCAATAGAGGTATTGCTTGGCATCCGACATGAAAAAAATGATCAGAGTCCAGCTCAGTTTGAGCCAGCCCAGGTCAGATCTAAATATGATGCTCAACCAGTGCAAAAAGCAATCAGTGCTCAGGAAGGAACAGTGCAAACTGTGGTTTTATTTAATCCACTGGAACAAACACGTAATGAGGTGGTCATGGTAGTTGTTGAACGACCAGATGTTACTGTTCTTGACTCAAACTGGACATGTGTCAAAAGCCAGATATCTCCTGATTTACACCATGATGGCAACAAAATCTTTTCTGGAAGGCATCGTCTTTACTGGAAAGCTTCAATTCCTGCATTGGGATTGCAAACTTACTATATCGCCAATGGGTTTGTTGGATGTGAAAAGGCCAAACCAGCCAAACTGAAAGTTTCCCATCCTGATCATTTACCTTGTCCCACTTCCTATACTTGTTCAAAAGTAGAAGGGGACACAGTTGAAATACATAATCTACACAATAGGCTCACATTTAGTGTCAACCTTGGGCTTTTGCAAAAGATAACAAATAGTGATGGTTATGAGAATGTTGTTGGGGAGGAAATTGGCATGTATTCCAGCACAGAAAGTGGTGCTTACTTATTTAGACCAAATGGTGAGGCTGAGCCAATTGTTGGAGCTGGTGGAACTATGATAATCTCACTGGGATATTTGGTTCAGGAAGTTTACTCCTATCCAAAGACAGCATGGACCAAAGGCCCAATTTCCCATAGCACTCGGATTTATGCCGGTGAAAATACCATACAGGAGTATCTCATTGAAAAAGAGTATCATGTTGAGCTTCATGAACATGAATTCAATGACAGGGAGTTGATCACTAGGTACAGGACTGATATTGACAACAAAAGGATTTTCTATACTGATTTGAATGGTTTCCAGATGAGTCGAAGAGAAACATATGATAAGATCCCCCCTCAGGGAAATTACTATCCAATGCCCTCTCTTGCATTTATGCAAGGACCAAATGGACTGCGGTTTTCTGTACATTCTCGGCAATCATTAGGAGTGGCAAGCCTTAAGAATGGATGGTTAGAGATAATGCTTGATCGCCGTCTCGTGAGAGACGATGGACGTGGTCTTGGCCAAGGAGTGATGGATAATCGTCCCATGAATGTAGTTTTCCATATCCTTGTGGAGTCCAACATTTCATCGGCTGTACGTTCTGTCTCAGATTCACATCCCCTGAGTCCCTCTCTCCTCTCTCATCTGGTTGGCGCACACCTCAACTATCCAGTACATGCATTCGTTGCTAAGAAATCTAAAGAAATATCTGTCCAGCCACCTCCCAGGTCTTTCTCTCCCTTGATGGCTTCCTTGCCCTGTGACTTGCATGTAGTGAGCTTCAAGGTTCCTCACCCCTTAAGATATCCGCAGCAGCCCCTCGGAGTGCCAAGATTTGTTCTAACTTTACAGAGATGGCACTGGGACTCTTCGTATTGTCGGAAGGGCAGGTCACAGTGTTCAAGTGTGGCTGATGAGCCAGTCAATTTGTTTGACATGTTTAAGGGGCTTGCAGTATTGAATGCAAAAGCAACATCTTTAAATCTTTTGCATGATGAAACTGATATACTCGGCTATAGCGAGCAGTTTCAGGAAGGTGCTCAAGAAGGGCATGTCCTGATATCTCCCATGGAAATACAGGCTTACAAGTTGGATCTACGGCCCCATCAATGAGTTGCTATGCATACAAAGATGTTTCTGTGTATTGTTGTTGGAATTGAACCGGCCAAGAAATTGAAGTTGGTATATAGAACTTTTCCAGAATAGGCTTTCCAGAAGCTTTACGATATACTAAACATATCCCCTTGAATTGCCAACGATTATGTGCAACTAAAACTACCTCTTGAAGATACAAAGCAAAATTTCATGGAACCAAAAGTTTTGTTAGGTTATGGAAATTTCAGATGCAGCTTTAGGCTTAGTGATTTGTTATCATGCACTTGCTTTTTGCAGCTGCCTATTTCAGCCTGTATCGAGTTTGCATGATAGAAGTATTAAATGTTTTTGCCTCTTTGGTATGTTATACTTATGCAGGACATACTTGGACACATCAATTCTATACTTGTTTTAGTTGACTTAAAATAGGCTCTTTTACGTCTTAGTACACCTTTCCAGAATTATGCTGATTTGGAGAAGCTTTGAAACTGGCATTAGTGGCACTTAAATTGGAAAACCTAAAATATCACTATATTACATTGAAAGAGAGATTTTCAGCCTTTGAATAAAAAATATATATATATATATATATTTATATATATTGGTCCCCACCCTTGCAACACCTAAATAAAACAAGGTACAAAGCTGAAGCCATAGAAGACTTCCGAGAAAAAGTTAGGATGTACAATAAATAAGGTGAGCAGAAACTAGCTTCAGCCGTCTAACAAAAGGTTAAAGATGATATGCTTAACCAAAAAAAAAAAGAAGGAACTCCAGAATAGCTCAGAATTGATCCTAAGAGTTGCAGGACATGTTGAAGCGTAGAATCTGTGCAGCCAAGGAATACTCTTCCAGCTTGAAGTATGTGCCAAGTAACTTCCCAGATCAGGATATTATATAAGAATTTCCTTCCATAATCTGTAGCCAGTAGATCTATACATGTTTGTCCAGACCAGTCCATATACCGTATAATTGGAATATGACATACACAAAAGAGGGCTTGGGTTCTGTTACTGTTAGACATGTTGCGTAGTAATATCCAAGCGTTCAAGATCATGCAGAAATATGCCAAGTACACAGTCCAGCCATGAGCAAAAAAAATTATGTTACGTGTAAAAGGAAGCAAAAAGGAAAACCATGTAGTGATTCTCCAGGAGTGACCAAATTATCAGGTGCTTGAAGCCAAAGAAAGAAAGAAAGACATAAGTACCGATATGAACACTGAAGTTGTATTGTTTTTTCAATTTAACCATTCAACTTTCAAACATGTCAATTTAATTATTTAAAATTTATAATTTAATCATTTAACTTTATCTTATTTTTCAATCTAATCATTTAACATTATAACTTTTGTCAATTTCGTTATTCAACTTTATAAAGATTTTCAAAAGATTTAACCTTATTATAATCAAATTGACAAAATTTTAAAATTAAATGGTCAAATTGACATATTTGAAAGTTGAATGGTCAAATTGTAAGAACTATATAACTTCACTAGTATACTTATGCCAAGACAGAAATCCAGCACTGGGGGCAAAGCCAAAAGAAGTCCTCCAAAAAAGAAAATACCCACCACCACCACCAAAGAGAAATAAAATCCCGGACGACAGATTTTTTTCAAAATCCGAGCACTTTAATCAAATATTGAAATAGTTTGAGCTCAGGTGGGGATTAATCATGATGTAAAGCAATTATCAGTTTAGTAAAATTCCAGAAAGACCAAGCACAAGCATATAATTTTAAAATAAGAATCCAAGGCCAAGAGCACCTAAGAATGCAGTAGTACCATGATGTAAAACCATCAAATCCATCCCTTAACAGGGTAACGTAATTTGAGTTAAAAATTTTAATTATCAAGCTCATATGAATTTAGCTCAAAGAACATGCAGATGATTTCATCCATTGTATTTAGGATCATGACTTTTCATATAGGTAATAGCTAAGTCATTTACCACTTGTCCAAACTATAAACTATTTTTTTTATTAAAAGGTCTATAAATACTAATCTGTCTCTATAATTAGTCATATAACAGGAATCAAAACAATCAAATGTTGAGCCTTGAGAAAGTCTGCACCATTAGCAGCTCAATAATGCCAAGCATATTTCAGTGAAGCCCATCTTCAGCAGCAAAACGAAATCCCTTCAAGTGTCTCTAACTAAATCTAAATGATTTGCATCCTGAACTCATTGGCAGCATCAAATCTCCAGTACTTCATTATTTTGTAACGGGATCTCTCTGCACAAGGCCTGACAAAAACACTGGATGAAATAAGGTCCTGATTGTAAACAAGTATAGAAAACTCATCTTGAACGAAGAAAACCATACCATTTTCCAGGAATTAAGCACAACTTGAGCACTAGAGAGATGGTGGAAACCTGAATCTGAGGAGAAAAAGGTACTGCTTCAACAAACATCAGCAATATGAACATTGTGATCTAATCAATTGTGACAATGGCACAAGACATACTAAAGAAATGACATGGATACTCATTTGACGATTGTACAACATCTGCAGCTTATGATTAAAGGAAATTACCCAACATAACTAATTTGTAGGGAATTCAAAGTAGATACTATTTAACCAAACTTAACGTTGTACCTTTGATGAAAACTAGACTATTCAAGGCAATAACAAGTGACAACATTATAAAATGAGCCCCATAACAGCAAAATTCAGTACAAGAATCTGTCAACATGCACTGCTGAAGATTCCATGCTAATGGATTCAGAATGAGATCTTGTAGCACCTAAAAATTAGGCCCTATAGAATAGTATTACACACAAGAAATCAATTCTAGACATTAGTACAATTAGATTCACCCTTCCAAGGAAAACTTGGGCTTTGCAATCCCAGGCATAGATAGGCTTCTGGGGAATCGTCATCTTGGTTCATCTTTAAGACATTAACATCTTTGACCTTTTATATCATTCCCTTTCATGAGTGGTAGAAAATCAATAATGAAAAGAATTTTACATGGCATTATCAACAGTGTATGAGTATCTCTGAACTTGCAACGTGATTCTATATATATATATATATATATA
>JAWZTD010000067.1:18192-41999 GCA_035221335.1 Echites panduratus
AATTCCTTTGATTGTTTTTTCATGAGAAACAACAGTGGCTTTGGGCATTGTTAATCTGAAGGTTCAATGGGGGACAGAACCAGCCTTTGGTGCAATCTGAATTTGTAGTTGTTGACTCTCCATCAGCTTATAATGTCATTCGATGGTGCCCGAAGGAGACAAATTTTACACCATCAAAGGTGATGTACATGCTGCATATATTGTTATCAAACAACCATTTCTAATGCTAAGTTTGTCACAGTTGTACCTAAGCCATATGAAGAAGATGAAGATGAAGGAAGGATTGAGCTAGCCACTGAACCAGAAGAGTTTCAAATACATGTTGCTCATCCTGAAAGGAAAGTAATTGTCAGAAAAGCATTACCCGTAAAGTTGAAGTATCAATTACTTAATCTTTTGATCAAATATTAGAATGTTTTTGCTTGGTCCACAATGGAGATGGGGTCAATTCCAAGAACCTTAATTGAACGCCGACTAGGGGTTCCCGATTTAGATATCCCGGTGGTGTAGAATATGAGGTTTTTTGGGCCAAAAAAACAAGAAGCAATAAAAGTCGAAACAAAAGATTTGGTTCAGGCTGTGATAATTAGGCATGTCTAGTTTCCTTCCTGGTTATCAAACCCTATTATTGTTCCAAAGCCTGATGGCTCTCGACAGATGTGTATTGATTTCACTTCTTTGAACAAGACAATATCCAAGAAGCTATTTCCCATGCCAAAAGTTGATCAATTAGTGGATGCCATTTCTGGATTTTCCTTTTTATGTTTTTTAGATGCTCATAAGAGATATCACCAAATCCAGATGGTTTTGGATGATGAAGAAAAAGAGTCTTTTGTCACTTCTCATGGTCTTTTTAATTACAAAAGAATGCATTTTGGATTAAAGAATGCAGGGGCAAATTTTCGAAAAATGGTGAATAGAATATTTCTGAAACAATTAGGACGAAATGTTGAATCATATGTTGATGATATCCTAACTAAGTCTAGATCTTATGAAGACATTTTTGTTGATTTGGAGGAATAATTTAAAACAATGATGCAATATGGGTAAAGCTAAACCATAAAAAATGTTCATTTGGTGTTGAGACAGAAAAATTTCTTGGTTTTATGGTGTCTCGAAGGGGAATTGAAGTTAATCCCAAAAAAATAAAAGCCTTGATGGACATGCAACCACCAAAGACAATAAAAGAAGTTCAACGATTGATTGGGAGAATTACTTCTCTAAATCGATTCATTTCTAAGTCTGGAGAGAAATGCCTTCCTTTTACAAGGCAATTTGTAATCTTAAAAGGTTTGATTGGAATAGTGAATGTGATGTTGCATTTGAAAAATAAAAAAGTATTTGGGATCTCCACCCATATAGGTATCACCTATCAGCGTAGAACCATTATACTTATATATGTCCATCTCAGCGATGACTCAAAGTTCGGTACTCTGTGCTTCTCGTGGTTCGGGTTTAAAACCAATTTATTATATTAGTCATGTGCTACAAGGATCAGAGACTAGATACTCAACTTTGGAAAAACATGTTTTGACCTTAATAATTTTTTCCTTAAAACTAAAGCCATATTTTCAAGCTCACACTATTAATGTGTTGACTAATGCTCCTATCAGGCAAATTTTAGATAAACCTAATGTTTCTGGACGATTGATGAAATGGGCAATTGAACTTTCAGAGTTCGACATCATTTATATGCCCAAAAAGGCAATAAAAGGTCAAGTTTTTTCTAATTTTGTTTTGGAATGCATTGTTCCCCGAACCATTCATTATAAACCAACTGACAAATTTGTACCAATGAAGGATTGTTGGATTTTATATATTGATGGCTTGGCTAAAGGAGTAGGATTTGTATTGATAAGTCTAGAAGGGACTCAGCTTGCATATGCTTTGAAGTATGAACTCCAAATAAACAATAATGAATCTGAGTATGAAGCTTTCTTGGCAGGGTTACAAGTTGCTAAAAGCCTTCACGTTTCAAATCTTCTTGCTAAAACAAATTCCCAATTATTATCTATTAATGGAGAATATGAAGCAAGGGAAGAAAATATGCCTAAATACTTAGCAAAAGCCAATAAATTAATTGTCCTAATCAAACACTTGAAAGCAGAACATATTTCTTGACACTACAGAAAAAATGTAATTTAAGGACGTAAAAAATGAGACGCTTTTAAGAGTGTCCTAAAATATTTTAAGTTGTATAAAAATTTGAGACGCTTTGAAATATGTCAAAATTTTAGTTTTAATTTAGAGATGCTATTTCTTTAAGTGTCTGCAATGTTTTAGATAGAGACACTTTATTTGAAGCATCTCCAAATCTGATGCACTATTTATAATTGTGTCTCTGATTTAGAAAATAAAGAAAAATAAATTTAATTACTATATTTTTAAATTATAATATATATTAAAAGAAAACACTAAAAAGATTGTTTTTTTTAAAATTATATATATTAGAAGAAAACATTAAAAAATTTGTTTTTTTAAAGTCAAACTTTTACATAAAGAGAAAATAAAATAAAAAATTATTTTTATTATATTTCCATCATATATATTTAATATAATATAAAATAGAGAGACTTATGAGGAAATGGAATGAAAAGTTACTTTTTCGTTACTTTTTTTTTTAATTTAGTTTTCAAATAAAAAGAAAAAAGAAAAAGCCTGTCATATAGTTTTTTTATTTATGTTTCAAATAAAAAAAGAGATAGCTTTCTCTAAAGAAATTAGGGCACTAAGTGAATTTGGGGCTATCGAAAATTCCCTTTTCCCCTCTCCCGCGCTTGAATTTTGGTCTCCTTTCAAGCTTGAAAGTTTACAATTCTTCATTTTCCATTGTTGAATTACTCCAGAAAGGTAAGAAGTCTCTTAAATTTATTCAATTCTTTTCGTTATAATTCAAGGAGGAATTCTGCGTTTGTAGAGAATTCCTTCTCTCATATTGGGTCGATTTTTTTTATGACAGCTATTTGAATTGATTTGGAAACCCTAGAAGTTGGATTGTTTCTCCGAATTGAAAGGTAAACAATTGTTCTCGGTGCTGTCTGCAGTGTTTTTTTTGTTTTTTTACATTGAATTTCCTTTCTTTGGTTGAGGTGAGATCCGATCTCCAGAAACTTGTGGCTTTTTTCATTTCTAAAGTTTTGGCCACTGGCACCATATCTTGATTTTTCCCATTCAAACTAGATATTAAATGAGTACCAAATAGAATGGAAAATGAATACTATTACTGTAACAAATGAGGAATAGATGAAGATCAACAGTAGTATAAATTGGAATCTCACAATGAGAAAACAAATCAGGTAATGGAGAATAAATGCATCTAGTAGATAAATCATTAAACTTCCTGTGGTTGAATTTTTTTCTATTGGCTTTATAATATTGTCGAGAGGACTCAGAAACCTTTTGTTTTAGCATTGGTGAATTCAAGTTTGGAGATTTTCCACTGCAATTAGACTTGATTAGAAGTTTTTAGCAAAAAAAAGAGTTTGGTAGTTCTTGTCTGTTGACTTGGTAATAGCGTTGGTGAATTTAAAGAAATCTCTTGAGAGAGAAACATCATTTGTTATGGAAGAAGCATGATCTTTGTTTCACATTTGTTTAGATGAGTGTAAGGACATGGATTTGACCTTTTGTTGCCTTTTTGGTTAAATGTTCACCCTTCTATTTGAAAACTTTTGATTGCAATTGGGATCTTATTTTGCATTCTCATTCTTTCAATATCTCTCTGTAAATCTAAATGGAGGGGTGTCTATTGTCTCTTGTTGTAAAATTTAACACTTTCGAAAGAAAGAGACTTCCTCCCTTTAGGATCACAAGAAGATGTATTTGGTGAAGTTATTCATTTTTTGTTGCATAAGCTTTTGTCGATCATTAACAATGTTAGTTATAACAAGATGGTTTCATAATGCTATTAGAGATAGGTTTGGAACTGAATGCTCAAAAGTTCTCCTGTAAGACTCAAAATCAATTAAATAAATAACTGTTATTCTTCTTTAATTATTCATGGTACAAATTTAATGTGATCTGATGTATCTTGCTTGTTTCCTGTGTTATCTTTATGTTACCTCCATATCATAGTAACCAGAAGATGTCATATTGAAGTCTTGTTTAGTGTATAGGACAATTTTTTTATGCCATATCACTAATATATCCTTTAAATCAATTACTCTCATGTCATCAATATGTTATGCAGATTGTTAGTGCTTTGTTTGCTTCTTGATCTCAAGTATCCCCAAACTTGACCACCAACATTGACAAACTTATAGTTGATAAATCACAGCTCAAAATGTAACTGCATACTTTTTTCTGAACATCTCTTTTAATACACCTTTTCTTTACTCCATTTCTATGTTTTGTATTTTACTATTGAATTGTTTAAAGAGTCCTCTTCATTTGCTTGCAATCACCAATTTGTTAGATAAGAGTCATTTCTTTGGGTTTCGTTACCTATTTTGCTTTTGTTTAAGGCCTTCTTTTCAATTGCTTATACCAATTTATTATATCTATAGAGTTTGAAGCTGACAGATGATGTTGTGGAGTTTCTGAAGAGAATATTCTTCACATATGACATCGATGGTGTATGATTCTCCTTCTGTCTTTTTACATCCATGAAGTTGGATTATATGTTTTAGTTTATGCTTAACTTATCGAGGACATGGTAATCTATTTGACTTTATGTTTCTACAATTGTAATGTCTTGTGATAGCCTTTTGGCTGTCAATAATTTATGTAAAGTAGAGGGTAACTTTAAATCAATAGGATGGTATGAAATGTTTCTCTTCCCATGACAAATATCGATGGTTCCTTATTTCCTATTGATAGATAATTAACTTTTCCTTTTTTCTTTTTTTTTTTCAGTTGCAACACAAAAATGAGTGGATAGTCACCCTTGCATTACTTGGAGAAGGTTGGAATGAAATTGACTTTTGTAATAATAAGACAGTTGTACATTTAGATAGTTCTTTTGATGCCTTTTTTAGGAAAATAGTTTGATTACATTTTTATTTTTTTCTTTTTTTAAGTTAGTACTATTTCCATTGTTCTTATTCTTAACTTGTTCCTATAGTAATAGAATGGTGAGGAATCACCCATTTTTATTAAGGTAAAGATGTATTACATATTAATGATATTGTTTTTGGATAGTTTTGTTATACAGGGATTCCAAAATGAATTTGGTATATCATCATTGATTGGGTTTAATTCATTAGAATTTTAAAAAATTCCAAAATTTCTAAAATAAAACACAATTTAAAATATTGGAGATGCTTTGTTAATGTCTCCCAATTAATTAATAGAAATAGGATTTAAATGTTTCAAAAGTTTTTTTTTTGTCTTTAGAAAAAATTTGGGACGTTTTTTAAGAAGTGTATCAATTTATTCTGAAAATTATGAAAATTACACTTATAACATTTTTAATAATAGTGTCTCTAATTATAATCCGAGACACCTATAAAATGTGTCCCTATTAAAAATCATGGACACTAAGCATTTATGTCACTATTAAAAATTGGGACTACCATGATTAGAGACATATGCAACTAATGTCGTTAAGTTAATTAGATACACAAAATAGTGTAACTAAAAGAACAAAATTGTCCCCATTTATCTAGTTTCTTGTAGTGCAAAAGGATAATATTGAAGCTAATTTTTTTTATCAAAATTAAAGAAAGGAGCAGTTATTGAAGGGACATGGATTGAATCATTAAAAGAAAAATCAAACCTTTTTATTAAGACTCTACCAATTAACATTTCTGATTCGTGGATGACACCTATCTTGAAATACGTCTTTGAAGGTATCATATATAAAACCTTGTATTTATTGTTATAACAACAAAAAATTCTAACGTTTGTTATTCCAAATAAAAGAATATTGCCCAAAGACTCTAAGGAAGCCCGAAAGATCAAAACATCTTCTAGATATGTTATCATGAATGATCAACTATATCGAAGAGATTATTCATGGCCATTACTCAAATGTGTTACTAATGATTAAGGTAATTATATTTTAAAAAAAATACATGAAGGCATATGTGGACCACATATTGGTTAGCGATCTCTTACCTGAAAAGTAAAAGCGTAACTATAAATTACAAAATTGAAATTTGGCCATCATCAATGTTAAATATATTGACCATTTTTCTAATCTAAAAGGTAATAAAAATGGGTTATTTTTGGCCGTGTATTGAAAAGGATTCAGTAAAACTTGTTAGGACTTGCAAGAAGTGCCAAATTGATGTTATCATTTGCCATAGATTGGACTACGTTCTCTAAGTACTCCAATACCATTTTGTCAATGGGGCATGGATATTTTAGGTAAAATATTAAAAATAATCCACACATAAAATCCAATTTTATTACTTAAAATTAATTTTCCTTTACAAGACCTTTCCCAAATGCTTATGGAGGAAGACAAGTTTTGATAGCTACTATTGATTATTTTACCAAGTGGATTAAGACAAAACCACTAGCAACTATTACAACACGAAATTTTTCTGGGAAGATGAGGTTACCAGATTTATGATTCCTCAAGTTTCGATCACAGTTAATAGAAAACAATTTGAGGCTAAAGAATTCTAAGATTTTTGTGAAGGCAAGAAGATAGATCACATATTCACATCTGTGGGTCATCCACAAACTGATAGATTGGTAGAAGTTGCAATAGATTGGTAGAAGTTGCAAATAGAATCATTTTGCAAGGCTTGAAGAAAAGATTAGATTCCATGAAGGGACATTGGATGGATGAATTTGTAAGTGTTCTTTGGTGTTATAGAACAACATCCAATTCCAAAACTAAAGAATCACCATTTAATCTTTGTTTTGGGACAGATTCGATGCTTCCAATTGAAGTGGGAAGTTCATGTACAAGAATTGATTTGTGTAATAATGAATGGAATGATCAGAAATTGGTTGAAAATATTATCATTCTGGAAGAAACAAGAAAAAAAGTTGTTGAACGAGAGGTTGTACACAAAAGAAAATTAGCAAAGTATTACAACCGAAAGGTTGGAAAACCATACTTGAAGTAGGGAGATTTGGTTTTGCGCAAAAACGAAGTTAGTAGGCGAGAAGCATCCCAAAAGCTTGATCCTACTTGGGAAGGTCCTTACATAATTGCCAAGAACAATAAAAATGGGAGTTTCAAACTGAAAAATATGGATGGCAATGATTGCTCAAACATGGAATGCAATGAATTTGCAAAAGTTTTATCCTAACTAGAATTTTTTTGTAAAATTCAATGTAAAGATACAATTCATTAATAAAATGATATTGTTGTATGAAATATTTGTTTATTTTTATATTTTTCGCAAGTTTATACTATAAAGACAAAAAATACAAAACCCACAAGTACAATAAAAAAGAAACATTCATTGCAAGATTCAAGCAATCAAAGTACATGAATATCTAAAAACAAACAAATATTTTAAGTTCTAGGCCGTTTCGGAGAGTTAGGATGAGAAGCTTCAAGAAGAGAACTATCCGGGATGTTTAGATCAGAGGGCTAAGAAGTTACATCCGAATTACAAAAAAATTGATCTTTCGGGATATTGGGCATCGAGCTAAAAGTAGGAGATGTGAATGTATTAATAATTTCATTCACAACTCCCTCAGAATCAGTTGTCCCAAAGGATTCTACTACCCATGGTTTACACATTTCTTCTAAGTTAAAATCAATTTCCCATGGTAGTGGACAATAACTGTAATCTTTAGCAAAATCTTTAATCGCACCCGATAGCTCGAATCCTGGATGCACCTCTTTTATTTGCTTTAAAGCATTATTAATCCCTTCTAGGATGAACCCTTTAACTAACTTCTCCCACATATTCACAAATTTATCAAATTGGAAAAAGCGTGTGATAATTCGATTCTCTATACTTTCAAACAATTTTCCAATCTCATCTTCATAATGCGGTAAGTTCTTCTTCGCTGTTAACTCCCACTCATCACATTCACCCTTCAGTTTGATATTTTCACTTGCTAATTGATAGGTATCTTCTTGTAACTTTTGGATGGTGGAAGTGAATTCAGCTTCTTTTTTATTCAGCTCTTCATGAAGCCTTTTCAAAAGATTGGCCTGCTCAGATTGTTTAGCAACACTTTTTAAAATCCTTGCATTTTGTTTTGCAAGTTGAGCATCCATCCTTTTCTCATCCTTCATCAATTTCACTTTTTTTTTTTTCAAAATCTTCAACAACCTGAATCATTTGCTGATTCGTAGCAACAACCTAAATGGACAAAAAATATAAATAATGATACATCTCCAAATAAATCAAGTTATTTCTAAGAATAAATGAACAAAGTATACATACCTGAACATTTCTTAAAACAAACTCTCTTTCTAATTGCCCGAGGGTTAAGTCATAATGATGGTTGACATCCCTGTTGGGCAAGCAGTGGTCAAGCCACACAACAACAAGATCAGGGTCATTACTGACCCGATCTTTCTTCAATAATCCCTAGTCAGGGACAAATTGTTCATCATCAACATTGATGACTTCTTCATCTTTGGCCCTCAGTTTTTTATTAATTTCATCTGTCGAAGCCTCCACTGCTTTTCTTTTTAAAGCTCGATCAACTAGCTCCTCCTAAATGGCAATCGCCTTTTGCTTTGGAATTGAGAGAACTGGAGCAGCCTTAGGAGCAGTAGACTTCTTTGGTTGAGTAGAGGCTATTGAAGGTCTGGGAATCGAAGGAACAATATAGGGACCCTTTGATCTTTCTACCACAATGCCCTTTGGTTTCTCAACAACTTCATGTGCAAATAAAAGAATAAATATACAATTTTTTAAGTAAAATACAAAAGATTACATAAAGAAAATATATGCTTACTCGCAGTTTTCTTCTTTACAATTTTCCCTTTCTTTTCAATTACATTAGCAGCAAATTGCTTTCTTGCATAACAAGTAAATTGGTTAAAGTATGATCAGGAAAGTGAAAATATTAAAAGTTCGAAAAAATAAAAATATATAAAAAGACATACTTAATTTGGCACTGTCAAATTTAGACATGCAAAAAATTCCTCCATGACTAATAAAGTTTACATTCCAACTTTCACTGCCCTTTAATTCCCCATTCAAAGGCAAGTAGTTTTGCATACTCCCGTTCCAAAAATTCATAGCTTTTGGGGGGTTTATTGTTTAGGGATTTTCTATGATTCCAATGGTACTAGATTTCAGATAAGCTAGGATGACGGATATAGATATATTCAGTCTTTCAATCATGAATGGAACTTGGCCCCTTGTACACATTTGTATGATTAGCCCTCTTCTGAATATAGAAAAATCCCCTCCTTCGATGGTCTTCATCCTTAGGTAGACACTGAAGAGTCTACGCCACAATTATAGATTGCAAGTTGTCTCGCAAGCTCTACAAGTCAAGATAAAGGTAATAGTGGTTCTATCAAAGTTTGGATTCAATTGTTCAAGTTGAATCCTAAAAAAACTTCAAAATATCTAAAAAGAGAGGATGTAAGGGTAGCCTTAAACTAGCTCAAAAATGAGCAAAAAAATACTAATACATAACCAGACCTCGGCTTATTTATTCAACCTGCATTTCTTGGGTATAATATTTCACAGTCATCGGGAATTCCAAATTCAACTCAGAAAGAACTCATTTCACTAACCATACTCCTACTAGTTAAGTATTGGGGATTTTGTCTTCCATTCCTGTCATCACACAATAGTGCTGCACTATCTCTACAATATTCAACATACAATTGCAAGGGTTTTTTTAGCCTGAATTTATTCTCTCATCATCCTTGTTACAAATAGGAAAATTGACAACCCGAATCCTGCATACATGCCTAATACTAGGGTCTTTACAATCAGAATGATTAGATACAGTAACTTCACTAATTTTTCTACTTCTTCTCGAACCCTATTTATAATAACAACAGAACCACTTCCAACTTTATAACCCACTCGAACCCTATTTATAATAACAACAGAACTACTTCCAACTTTATAACCCACATTTACTATCCATAGATTCACTCAAAGTGGAAGTAGGCATAGATCTAGAAGACATTTTAAATACTTAAAAGACAAAAGTTAAGTCTCGAAGATCAAACTACCTTCATTAGAAGACATGGTTAAAAGTTTGAAGTCTTCAAAATTTATTCAACGAAAAACGTAAAGTTGAATTTTTACTAGAAATTCTGCAAGTTACATAAAGAAAAAACAAATCTCCAGAATCAACAGCAAAAACCCATAATTTTGAGCACCAATTCTTGCTCAAAAAAAGAAATAAAACACTTGAGAAAGAGAAGAACAAAAGTTTTCTCTCTCACGGATGTCTTTGCTGCAGATATGGGTGAAAAAAAATTGTAACAGAAAAGTGAATTGTTTCTCTAGAAAAAACCATTTATATCAAACAAAGATTATGAAAAAGCGGGAACAATTCTTAGCCGATGGATAATTTGCCATAACACTTCAATCTACGGTAAAAAATGTATGACACAACTGTCTTTTCAGATAAATTAAAACGACAATATTTAAAGCAATCACTTTTGGTTTTCCATATTTAAATAATAAATTTAAATAAACGTTTGACTTTCTATATAAAATAATATTATTGTCGGAAAACAAACGATCAGGTAAAATCCCAAATCATGTAATACAAATTCGGTTCTTTTTTAGATTTTTTCAGAAAAAAAAGAAGGGAAAGGATATATATATTTATTTGTACCCACACCCATTGTTCTTTATTATCTAAATGATTTTTATCCCAATTTATCTTGATTTATTTATTGAGGATATTTATCTTTATCCCAAAAGGAGGAATTAATCTCATTACTCCATCTCATCCCGAAAGATGAGATTATCTGATAAAGTCCTTTTTATTTATTTTTTGAAATTTCATATGGTGTATAACATATACAATGATATTTTTAATTAATATAATATTGCAACTTGTAATATTAGATTAATATTTAATCACAACTTGTAGTATAAAATTGATATTTAACTACAAGTTGAGAGTAAGACAATCCTAAATTACCTTTGTTCCCCAATTTCCTCCAAAATTACATCATTAAAAATACTCAAACCCAAATCATTTATGAGGTATGCTTTTCTGTCTACAAACTTTCTCTCTCTATCAATTGTTATTCTCTCCTTACTGACTGACATGTTCGTCAGAGAGCCTTTGAAGACCCGATTCCTCTTTGGTTGTATGCAGGTATCGGATCCCAAATCCACATTAAAGAATCTCGATCTCTATGGTAAGGTTTCCCCAAATTCAACTACATCAGGCCCTATTCCACATCGCCTAGGCAGAATTCACCTCCAATGATCTCTTGCCTATATAAGAAATGAGTGTCAACCACAAAAAAGTATATACTTCTACTCCCTTTCTTTATCTTTTTCCCATGTTCTTTTCGCACTAATTTAAGTTCCTTGTGATGATCCTGCCTCCCGAATTTATGATATATTAAATCATGAACTAATGACATTTTTTCTTAAAAAACGGTTATAAATTTTAAAAATTATAATTGAATGATCTATTGAACCAAACCATATTTAAAAACAAAACTATATGAATAAATGTTAGATTTGTGAAATTTTATAATAAATACTCTTTAAATATATTCTAGTGTTACGTCAATCATGTTTTAATAAAATTTTACATCTCTTCTTTAAATTATCTAAAAATAAAATTTTTACTTAAAAATATTTATTGTATGATTTTTATTTATAAAATAAATAACTAATAAAAATTAAACATTACCAACACTAAAATTTGTCATGGTACTAATTAATTCTTTTAATAACAATAAAATTTTGTACTCCTTTAACTACAAATCGGAAAATTTTATTTTATTATAAACCTAAATTGTATAGCATTCATAAGGAATTGAATGTATCATTTTGATTTTGGCTTTGATAGATTTTATTGCAAGATTTTTATGACATAATTCATTTTAAACATTACAATATTAATTCCTTAGGAAAATTTTAACTCATTTATGGAATGAGATGGTCATTTATTGATAATCCAAAATAGAAATAATGATATTCAATTTCAGGCATAAAAGAAGTATTATATTATTAATAAATTTTATTACATCTATAATAAATATAATTTAAAATTATATTTATGATATTACGAGGTGATTACTTTAAATTTACAATTAGAAATTGATACTTGAAAATGACCGAATTAGAATCACAATTAAATTTCCTTTTATCTAGTTCTCAAATCTTCTAATACATTTTTGTGTTACAATTTTTTGTACACCAATACAAAAAAAAAACATATATATCCTAAAGATCAAGTGGCTATATTGTTTAATTCATCTCTTTATGATTTTGTTAATAAAAAGAAACATATCTAAAAAAAAAAAATAATGAATAGACATATATATTATTTTTCATTAAATGCATTAAAGAATGTCACGTAAAAAGTGATAATTAGGGTTAAGGAAATTGGTATTTTTGGTCCCTCACCTTTTTTGTTTTTACAAGATTGGTCCAAAACATTTTTTTTTCAGTTTTTTTTATCCTCCACCATTTTCTTTTTGTAACTCTAGTCCATATCTGCTTTTTGTAGTTTTTTAAGTACTGAACCTTTTTTTTACATCATTGGTCCAAATCTGGAAAAACATGCTTTTAAAAGTTTTTTAACTGGTTTGAGAGGACCAATAAACGAACTTCAGTTTTTTAATTTGTTTTGTATTCAGGTCAACTTGACTCAGATCCAAACCCCTGTCCTTTAGAGAATTAGAGAAGAAAACTGAGTGATTTAGGTCACAATTAGGAAATTGAGGCAAAAAAAAAAAGGGCAAATTTTCAATTTAGGAGTATGTAGTTTTCAATTTCTTCAATTTGATCTCCTTTTTTTTTTTTTTTTTTCAAAACCAGCTGGTCCAAAATTAACTGATGAAAACAGCACGGTTTTGTGAATATCTGGTTTTTAGGTTTCAACCGAACCACTTAGGGGATTGATTCCCGGTTCATCTGGTTCGGTCCAAAAAACACTGGTGTAATCAATGTTGATCAGGAGGCTCTGTTGATGTTGTTAACGATTTAGGAGACGAGTTTGGATTCGGGTCAGGTTGACTCAGATCCAAAATAAATTTAAAAAGTGAATTTTCTTTATTTTTATTTCAAATCAATTAAAATTTTTTCAAATACATGGTTTTCCAAATTTGGACCAATGATGTAAAAAAAAAGATGAGTACCAAAAAAATTTTAAAAATCGATATGGTTGAAGGTTACCAAAAATAAAACTGGTAGAGGATAAAAAAACTAAAAAAGAAAAATTTTTTAGACCAATTATGTAAAAACAGGACCAAAAGTACCAATCTTGAGTTTTCCAATGGAAAAGAAAGGAAAAGAAAATCAAGATGATATAAAAAAGATGAGCCATATCGAGGCGTAACAATCCCCAACCAATTCTTTTCTAATGACCTCATGATCTGAGATTCAGAGTATGTAAATATTTATATATATATTTTTTCTTATTAGGGTATATATATAGATCTTCTTTCTCTTTGTCGGGTAGCAATTCCATTGCCGCACGTATGATAGTTGATGGGAACTAATCACATGATATTTTACCATTTGCGAGGTTTAAAACACTGATCTAATAATTATTATTACATGAAATGAAATTTCTATTGCCGGATTAGAGACTGACTATTTCTGAAACTACTTTCTCATGAGCCTCCACCTTCTGACCAAGTTGTCTCTGATTGCTGAAGGTAAACGACTTTCTCTCTCTATCTCTAACTTTCAGTGTGTTGTTTTCATGGTGTTTTTGCATGATTGGAAGATCTCAGAAGTTATTCACTCATGGATGATCGATGTAATGTATGTTTACGTTACTGAGAATATAATTTTCTGAGAATCTTTGAGAAAAAACAAAAGAAAAAGGTGAATTTTTTTTTATTGCAAATATACAAAGGGATTCCAAAAATAAAGCGATGTGTGTCAAGTGTATCATCCATTTTTTTTATAAATTGTAATTGTTTGTAGTAGAGAATCATTCTGATGCACATTAATTGCAAGCAAAATTAGAAATTTTTTGAATGCTGAATTTCATCCAAAATAGGAAAATTATCCTATAAAATATACTACATCCGTCCCATAAATATAGTCCACCTTTCCTTTTTCTTTAGTCCCAAGTTATAGTCCAGTTTCTTTTTGGGGAGGGATGGTTATAGGTTGAAAGACTAAATTAATTACCATCATTAATTATCTCTTCATAAGTACTACTTTCAATTCCAATAAATTAAATACAAGGTATAAAAGTAAAATTATAATTAAAAATTAATTACATTAATTACACTAACTAACTTTTCTTAAGATGGGTGAAAATGCAAAGTGGACTATATTTCTGGGACGGAGGTAGTATGACTTATTATGGAGACTAATATAATCAAACAGTAATACTATTGATACATCAAAGGAGTTTTAATTAACCATTGTTTCAATTGTCTTAGTAAACGATATCCAACAGTTTGGGATGCGAGATGCAAGGTCCAATTGAGGAAAAGAAAAAAAATATCTCTAGATAGGTCAATTTTAAGGAAATCTAAATATCAAATTGATATACAAAAACCTAAAATTCTCATAGCACTAAGAATGATGTCATGCTTGCTAAATTTGAGAACCAACCGAGATAAACCTCTAACTTGACAACCTTAAAGTCAACATAAAGACAACTGAACAAGAAGCTCGAGAGATATGTGGGATCTAATAAGGCTTGCAGAGACTAATACTTTTCCCAAGCATCTCGCTTCACTCTACAGTTTTGTTCTTTGCATTCAAGAACGAACATTAAGAAATCATTTTAGATCGACCCAATAAATCTTGAATTTTCCATGCATCATCACTTATAATTTGCAAGGCTTGAACCAGAAAAGTTCAAATTTTTACACTTTGGTTGGGTGTTTACAGGATTTTTATCAAACATAATCACAATAGCAAAAAATGTTACCTTTTCTATTAAGTCAAGTAATTGATTTCCTTTCCTTTCAAATTTCCTTTTTTTTTTTTTGGGAGAAAAGTGGAGCAAGTAATTTCCTTGTCCTTTTGCACCAAAAAGTTTGAAGGAAAACAACAGAGGGGAGGGGGTTATTGATATCGCATTAGGTTTCTTTTTTTTTTTTTTTAGGAGTGGTTACTTTCTTGTTGTAAGTAACACTGTCACTAATCCTTCCCTCAATCAGTAATGCTACTCCTTTTGGTAGTTTCTACTCAGCTGGGGTCCTCTCATTTCTTTTTTAAATCATGAAAAGTTTGCTTGTTTTGACCTGCCGTATAGGCAGCATGCGATCTACACGTTGTTGAATATGCCCGGTCACATTCCTTCTTATATATGTCCCGTGGAGCCTTCTCATTAAACCGTTAGAAATAGTGTTATTAAAATCTGATCGGACATCAAATCGGATTGATTGAGGGGTTAAGGTCGGATTGGTCGGATCGGGTCCAACCGGATTTTTTATTTTTTCTATTTATTTTTAAATAAATAAGATAAATATGTAAAATTTTAAAAAAGGTGAATATATTTAGAAGAATAACAACATTTTTAAAAAAAAGTTGGTGCAATGATTAAAAATAAGTTCGTACATGGTAACATTCTAGATTTGCAATTAGATCAGTTGAAACATTCTATAAGGTGTGCTGCGTAATACTTTATACCATTTATATATATAATATTCTCAACACTAATTATTATAATGTGGCATTCAACTCCTAAAGACAGTATTATATTAGATTTGACTTTCGTTGTTGAATGATTTCTGTGGTTAATGTCTTCCCCTGGTGAAGATTATGAAGATCTCTCACCCAACCACAATTCCTATAATGATTGATCTCATTGGAAAAGTTTTATGATAATGTAAGAAGAGTTTATAAGCAACTAATTAGAAAGGAAAGTGGTGTAGACATACATTTCACTAATATATATGTATATATATAATATTCATACTTAAATATTTTATTAATATTATATTATATAATATTAATATTTAAATTGCAACTTATAAAGAGGACAATTTTATTGTTGTATTTCTCTAATTTCCCTCCATAATTATATTATTATAAATATTCAAACTCAAATCATTTCTCAGGTATGTTCTTGTCTCTAAATCAAAGTTTTTCTCTCTACATTTATATTTTCTCTACTGACTGGATTGTCAGAGAGCTTTTGAGGAGATTTTCCTCATTGGCTTTGTAGTGCAGGTACCTGAAGGCATTTATCAGAGTTCCCCCTTCATCTCGAATCTCATTAGAGTGACTGAACCTTCTAGTGACTGAACCCCTTTATTAGCAACATCAGATTGGCACCCACTATGCTTAGACTCTTTTTTACAAATATGAAGACAAGACAATCTCATCACCTTTCCTCTTCCAAACCGATGGCATCTATTCCTCCTATGGATTCAGTTGCTCTTCCTCCAATTGATCAAAATATTTTGAAGAATACCTATCAACCCATTATGTCAGGCCAATATATTCCTTGGGATCCATCCGGAACACCTTCCATTTCTTGTCAAGAGAAATATAAACATGTCAAGATTTCTATTAAAGTACCTTTGTCGTCTGTCCCCAATGTGGATAAGATTAAATTGGCATTAGAACATTATGAACCTTTTCAAGCATATTTGATTTCTCAGAAGATTATTCCTCCCCAGGCTGTTGTTCAAGAAGGTGCTGGTTCTTCAGGTCACAAACAATCTATTAAAGATCATGTTTATGATGAAATGGAATCTAGACCATTTTATACTCCCACTATACCAATTCTTCTAGGAGGTGTTAGTCCATATCATCCTCCTTATATCCCACAAAGAATGCATTATCCCCAATATCCATACTACATACCTGCTGGATATCAACAAGCACCATCGATACATGTACCATTTGTTGGACATGTTCCTTCTCCTGCACCACAACTTGAAGACAAAGTTCACAAGTTAGAAGAACAAGTTGAAGCCATGATGCCTAAATTGAATGCTATTTCAACACTTCCTTTAAATGAATCTACTCCATTACAGTAGCATCTTCACCATGGACGGGTTCCAAAAGATTTTAAAATACCTGTTTTTGAGAAATTTGATGGTTCTTCTTATTCAAGGAGACATTTAACAAAATTTAATGCTTTATTAAATTTCTATGATCGTGATGATGTTTTGTATTGTAGAGAGCAATTTCCATCACTCTGACTGGTCAAGCTCTAGATTATATTCAAACTTGCCAGATAATTGTATTGATTTTTATGTTAAGTTGAAGGAGTTATTCAGTAATCAATTTGCTGGAAGTTCACTTTAGATGAAGCCACAATCCCATCTTTTAAACATTCGATAGCGGAAAGAGGAGACTTCGAAGGATTATTGGAACTGATTCAATGCTGAAGCCCGAACGGTCTCCAATTGCCTGGAACTAGTATACATTGAAGCATTATACCATGACTTGAAAATCAGTAAGCAGTCTGAGAAGTTATATGTTGATCCTCCAACAACAACTGTAGAACTTTTGCATAGAGTATGCAAGCTTATTCGGGTAGAACAGTCTATTATTTCAAAGAAGGCGATTCGTCAGAATGAAATGAAAGAGTTTGCTAAAAGTTACACTGAAAATCGAGGTGGAAAGAAGCAGAAGTTTTCTCACCCTTTGAACAATTTTTCTGTATTTTAGAAAAATTATTTTTTTGGGTAGATTCTTCTAGAAAATGAGCTATTAGGAACAAGCAGCAGCAGTTACCCCAAAAGTTGAATTGTTTGGTGGTAGTGAATGATGATGTTCCATTGGTTATTTCCATGATTATACAAGAGTGTGTTGTGAAGAGGATTTTGGTGGACACAGGCAGTTATGCTAATATTCTATTACGATGCTTTCTCCAAGATGGGAATATTTGATTCTTTGATTAAATCTAATAGAATCCCTTTGATTAGTTTTTCAAGAGAAACATTGGCTTTAGGCACTGTTAATTTGAAGGTTCAATGGGGATCGAACCTTCCCTTGGTGCAGTTTGAATTTGTTGTTGTTGACTCACCATCAGCCTATAATGCTATTTGGGTATGCCTAGGTCCCAACCATATGAGGACTCAGATTAACACATTTCAAAATATGTTGATGATGCTTGAAAGAGAACATATTTTACACCATCAAAGGTGATGTTCAGGCTGCTCACACCTGCTATCAGATAGCTATCTTTACAGCTAAGCTAATAGAGTCATGCCGAAGGAATTTCAAATTTCAAATTCATTTTACATCGAATTGGAGGAATTTCAAATTCATGCTACTCATTTTGAAAGAAAAGTAACTGTTGGGAATGCATTGCCCATCAAGTTGAAACATCAATTACTTGACCTTTTGACGAAGTATATAAATGTTTTTGCTTGGTCCACGATGGGATCAATTCCCTAAACATTCATTGAACACCAATTGGGTGTCCTCGAATCAGCGACCCCGATGATATAGAAAAGAAGATTTTTTGGACTAGAAAAACAAGAAGCTATAAAAGTTGAGACATAAGATTTATTTCAGGCAGGGAAAATTAGAATTTCCTTTATGGTTGTCAAATCTTGTAGTTGTGCCAAAGCCTAATGGTTCTTGGAGGATATGTATCAATTTCACTTCTCTGAATAAGATTATTCCCAAGAAACCATATCCCATCCCTAAGATTGATCGGTTGGTGGATGCCACTCTTGGATTTTCCCTTTTATGTTTTTTGGATGCTCATAAGGGCTACCATCAAATCCAAATGGCTTTGGAGGATGAGGAAAAAAAATTCCTTTGTCACCAGCATGGACTTTTTGCCTCAAACGAATGCCTTTTTGATTAAAAAATGTAGGGCCTGACTTCTAGAAATGGTGAATAGAATGTTTATTGAAGATTAAATTTTGATCTTATGAAGACATCTCTGCTGATTTGGAAGAATCATTCAAAATAATAATGCAATATAGGTTAAAGTTGAACCCTAAAAATGCTCTTTCGGTGTTAAGGCAGGAAAATTTCTGGGTTTTATGGTGTGCCGAAGGGTAATTGAAGTTAATCCCAAGAAAATAAGAGCATTGATGGATATATAGCCACCAAAGTCAGTAAAAGATGTTTAATGATTGATTGGAAGAATTGTTGTTTTGAACCATTCCATTCTAAGTTTGGAGAATAATGCCTTCCTTTTTAGAAGGTAATTTGTAATCCTAAAAAGTTAGATTGGAATTGTGATTGTGATGTTGCATCTGAAAAAATAAAAAAGTATTTGGGATCTCCACCCTTATTGGTATCTCCTCTCATCGAGGAACCATTATATTTGTATATGTCCATCTCTGACTTTGAGTTCAGTACAATGTGCCACTAGTGGTTCGAGTTTAAAACCTATCTATTATATTAGCCATGTGCTATAGGGACCATAGACCAGAGGCCAAATACTGGAGAAATATGTTTTCGCTTTGATAATTTCACCTCTAAAACTAAAGCTATATTTTCAAGCTTACACTATTAAGGTATTGACTAATGCTCCCATTAGGCAAATTTTGAGTAGACCAGAAATTGCTGGACAGTTGATGAAATGGGCAATTGAACTCTCAGAATTTGATATCATTTATATGCTCTGAAAGGTAATAAAAAGTCAAGTCTTTTCTAATTTTATTTTGGAATGCACTGTTCCTCTATCTATCCATTACAATCCAACTGATGAATCTATGTCTTTGAAGGATTCTTGGACATTATATACCAATGGTTCGGTTGAAAGAACTGGAGTTGTGTTAATAAGCCCTGAGGGAACATGATTTGCATATGCATTAAAATATGAGTTCCAGATGAACAATAATGAGTTTGAATATGAAGCTTTATTGGCAGGATTTAGTTTTGTTGAAAGCCTTCACATTTCAAATCTTATGGTTAAAACATATTACAAATTACTATCTGGTCATATTAATGGTGAATATGAAGCACTGGAAAAGAATATGGCTAAATATATAGTGGAAGCTAATAAATTCATTACCCGATTTAAGCATTTGAAAGTGGAACACATTCTTGAAAAGATAATGCCGAAACTGATTTTTTGTCAAAATTAGAGAAATGAACTATCATTGATGGAACATGGATTGAGCCATTAAAAGAAAAATCAATTCTTTCCATTGCAACCATACTAGTAAACATTCCTGATTCATGGATGACACTTATCTTGAAATATATTTATGAAGGTATCATTCACAAAATCTTATAGTTTTTGTTATAATAACAAAAATTTCTAACATTTATTTTTTCAATTAAAGGAATTCGTCCCGAAGACTCTAAGGAAGCCCGAAAGATCAAAACAACATCTTTCAGATATGTTACCATGAATGATCAACTATATCGAAGAGCTTATTCATGGCCTTTGCTCAAATGTGTTACCAATGAAGAAGGTAATTACATTTCAAGGGAGATACATGAAGGCATATGTGGATCTCACATTGGCTCACGATCACTTACCTGAAAGGTAAGAAAGTAACAACTATAATTTACAAAATTTCAATTTGTCATAGTTATTATTAAATATATTATTGGCCAATTTTAACTTGAAAAAGGCAATGCAAAAGTTATATTTTGGCCTTCAATTGAAGAAGATTAGTTGACGCTTGTTTGGTCTTGCAAAAAATCTCAAATTCATGATAATGTCCATCAGTTACCACATACAAAGTTACGTTCTTTGAGTACTCCAATTCCATTTTATCAACGGGGGCAGGGATATTTTAGGTGAAAGTTTTAAAAGCATGTCATATACAAAATTCAACTTCCATTACTTAAACAAATTATCTTCTTCAAGACCTTTCTCGAAGGCTTTTTTAGGAAGATAATTTTTGATAGTTGCTATTGATTATTTACCAAGTGGATTGAAGCAAAACCACTAGCAACTATTACATCCCGAAAGGTCAAAGAATTTTTCTGGGAAGATGTGATTACTGAATTTGGTATTCCTCAAGTTTTGATCATAGATAATGGAAAACAATTTGAAACTAAGGAATTCCAAGATTTTTGTGAGGGCATGAAAATAGATCGCAGATTCACATCTGTGGGTCATTCACAAACAAATGGATTGGTAGAACTTGCAAATAGAATTATTTTACGAAGATAGAAGAAAAGATTGGATTCCATGAAGGGACGATGGGTGGATGAATTGCTAAGTGTTCTTCGGTCATATAGAACAACACCCAATTCCAGAACCAAGAATCACCATTTAATCTTTTCTTTGGGACAGATACAATGATTCCAATTGAAGTGGGGAGTTCATCTACAATAATCGATATGTTCAATAATGAATGGAATGACCAAAAGTTGGTAGAAAATCTTGTTCTTCTAGAAGAAACAAGAAGAAAAGTTGCTAAAAGAGAAGTCATATATAAAAGAAAATTGGCCAAATACTACAATCAAAGGGTTGCAAAGAAATACTTAAAACAAGGAGATTTAGTTTTACTCAAAAATGAAGTTAATAGGCAAGAAGCATCTCGAAAGCTTCATCCTACTTGGCAAGGTCCTTATATAATTGCTAAGGACAATAAAAATGGTAGTTTTAGATTGAAAGATATGGATGACAATGATATTGAAAGAACATGGAATGCAATGAATTTACGAAAATTTTATCCTTGATTAATTTTCTATGTAAATTCAAATTGAATTGTAATGATTCATTCTTAACTGTACTTATATGATTCGTCAATGGAATGAATTTCTAGAGTGTTCATTCTTTTCATTCGGTTTCAATATTACAAAATTCATACTTAATGAATAAAGCAATGTATATTTTAAACAAGAAACCGAAGGGTAACTTTCATTAATAAATGAAGTACAAAAGATAGTCAGATGAACATAACAAAAGGAATATAAATATTTTATCTTCAGGTTGTTGTAGTTGATTGTCCTAAGAAGAAATTGGAGCTAAATCCTTTTGATTTTCTGGTTGAGAGGATGGCACATCTGGAGTAGGAAGATATTTCCCTTTAGGGATATTGGTTGGTGGAGAAAGTGGAAGAATAATAAAGTTGATGGTCTCATCATTCCTTCATGGAGCCATCTCATAATTCTCTTGTTCCTCCACTGCATTCGAATCACTGTAACTTTCTACTAGTGATGGCGAAGGGAATGTTTTACACATTTTATCCAAATCAAAGTTAGCCTCCCAGGGGAATGGATATACAGTTTTATCTTCATAGAAATCCTTTATATCCCCAGATAGTTCAAAATCAGGATGCTTCTCCTTCACATGTTTCATTGTATTTTCCATGCCATCCCAAATGAGTCCTTCAGATACTATTTCCCACATATTGTAGAACTTTTGTAGATTTGAATAAACTGACCCAGTTTTCAACACTTTCTAACATTTTACCGTTCTAGTCTTCATAACGTAGTAGATTCTTCTTGGCAGTTTGCACCCACTCATCTTTTTCAGCTTTATGCTTCTTATTCTCAGCTTCCAACTAACGAATGCGTTCTTCAAGACTCTGGAGGAAAGCAGATTGTTCTGATTGTTTAGCTAATAATTTCTCTTTTTCAAACTTTTCATGCTCCAATTGATTCTCCAATTTCCTTTTTTCTTCTTTTTGTTCCTTATTTTTCTTCTAAAAACCTTCAACTACCCGAATCATTTGCTAATTCATAACCACAGCCTGAACAAAATATAAAATATTTACTAACACAAATGAAAGAACAAAGAATAGTTTGATTATAAGAAAATTCATTAATTACTTGAACATTTATTAGAAAGAATGCATTTTTCAACTGCCTGAGAGTGTAGTCGTTATGGTATTGAACCTCCCCATCTAGGGGCAAACAATGATCCAGCCACTCTTCGGTAATAACTGGATCATTGCTAACCTGATCATTCGGTAGAATGCCCCATCCTGGAATGAAATTTTGACTTTCGACATCAATAACTTCTTTATCCTTGCTCATTGCCTTCTTTCTTAACTCTTCAAATATTCATCTACTGATTTCCTCTTCGAAGCAGCCTCCACTAGTTTGTCTAGGAGCAATGGAAGGAGCTGTTTGTCTAGGAACAGCTTCAGGTGCTTTTAGCAAATGAGGCTTGGGGGATGGGCAGCTAATGTTGTCTTTTCTTTAATCTTCTTCTCTAAAAATAGAGAACAACAATGAAATGCTTAATTTCATTATGTAAAAAACATAATACAATAATAAGATCTTGCCAGCTCTAGCTCGAGTAGATTGAGCTTTCTTCTCGATAACACTTGCAACAAACTGTTTTCCTATAAAAGAGAAAACCTGTTGTTAGAAATCATTTAGGAGGAACTTTAAATAAAGTTAAAACATAAAAGTAAAAATACTTACTAAATTTAACATAGTCAAAATCCGACATGTTAAGTATGCCCCCATTATCTGAGGAGGTTAATATTCCAATATTCGCTATATTCAACTCCCATTCAAGGGTAGCAATTTTATTGTATTCAGCTTCAAGAAATCATAACTAGTGGGAATCTTATTGTTTAATAATTTCTTGTAGTTCTAGGGAAATTTTATTTCAGCTAAACTATAATGTCCAAGGTAGAAAAATTCAATTTTCCAATCATGAATTGAACTGGGACCCTTGTAAATATTGGTATGAGTGGCTCGTTTTTTACAATAGAAAACACCTCTTCCCTCTTTGATTTTTATCCTTTGATAAATCAAGAAAAGTTTTTGCCATAGCTCTAAGCTACAATTGATACCACATGCTTCACAAGTCAAGATAAAACCTATTGTTATTCTAATAAACTTAGGGTTCACTTGACCCAATTGAATCCTAAAAAGTTTTATGATATCAACAAACAAAGGGTGAAGGGGTAATCGCAACCCAACCCAAGAGTGTGCTAGATATGATGTTGCAAAACC
>JAWZTD010000067.1:42099-52846 GCA_035221335.1 Echites panduratus
AATATATAAATCTCACGGTCATCGGGAATATCAATCTCTTTTCTAAACCTATTCATGTCACTAATCACACTCCTAATTGTCAGATATTCCTCGTTCTTCCTTAATGCACCCTCATCAATACCAAGTGTTGAACTATCCTTACAGTCTTCCATATATAATTAATTGGGCATTTGATAATCATAATTCACCCTTCGGCTTCTTTCATCACAAAAAGGAAAGTCCACTACTCTAATCCCCACAACTATACCTAATAGCGTGATATTTTCAATCGGGATGATTTTTAGGATTCACTTCCCCAATTCTTTTTACTTCATTCTATACATCTACAATATCTTCTTCCCTAATACAATTAACTATCACAGCAAAACTACTACCGACTTCACCCTGCATATCTTCACTAAAGAGTTCACTGATTTCGATTTCCGTAGATTCACTTGATGACCTTGATAAACTGGATGAAGATGACATACCCAAACACCTTTTGAATTAAAAGTAAGAGTATGGAAGATCAAAATACCTGCATGAGAGCTCATTGTTAGGTTTCAAATGCATGCTCAAAAACTCTTCAAGCAAATATAAAAAAAACTTGAATCTTTACCAGAAAAACTGCAACCTTCGCAAGGAAAAATTAAATCTTCGTAAGTAATATCACAAGCCTAGTGATTTGAACCCAAGTTTTCACCAAACAATGAATAAATCATAGAAAAATTGAACAATGAAGGACTGTTAATATTGTTAAGATAATCATTTAAGAAAGTATTTATCCGAACGATAATATTGTTAATGCCTTTTATTTAATTTTTTAAAGAGCTATACTATACATTTCAGTAAGATATAAATATATATATTATCAATTAACCATAACATATGCTTAAATATTTTATTAATTTTATATTACTACTTGTAATATAATATTAATATTTAAATTATAATTTGAAAAGAAGACAATTTCCCTAATTTTCTTCCATAATTACATTACTATAAATAGTCAAATTCAAATCATATTTCTCATATATTTTTTTTCTAAATAAAATATTCTCTTTCTATATTTATATTTTTTCTATTAACTTGATCATGGAAGAGTTTTTAACAAGATTCTCCTCTTTTGCTTTGTAGTGCAGGTAGCCAAAGACATTTATGAGAGTTTCTCATTTATCCGAATCTCATCAGAGTGACCGAATCTTCTAGTGACTGAACCCCTTTTATCAGCCACATCGGAAAGTATGTAGTGTTACTCATCTTGAATTCGTGAGTCCTGGGGGCGATGTGGACTTACACCAACACGTCAGATTCAGAGAGTGCCACGTGGTTTGCAAGAATCTTTGATGAGTGTCAAATAACAGCTAAGAAAGCATGGTTCCTGCATGATGATCAGCGCGTGCATGTGTGTGTATACATACATTTAATCTTTGCATAAAGAGGAGGAGAATTGGAAAGGGAAGGAGGGATCAGATATTTAATCTGATTTCTGTTACATGAGATGAGGTCAGAACAGTTAGTGGAACGGAGTGGTGAGGACTGGACACCGTGAGGAGGTGGCCAACTCATAGTGGGAGAACACCTTTTTTTTTTCTTGGCAACTAAAGAAAACTTTATTCATCACTTCATGATCAACAAGCAAAGTAATATTAGTGACTGTCCAGTGTTCCAACAAACCCTCCCAAAACGACAAAGTTTCTAAATTACTATTACCGGAGGTTCCGGTACTTGGTGGAAGGACCAATCCAAGCCGAGCCAAATCAATACGCTTATATATATAAACATATATATATTGATACATAGCCAGGGAAGTTGAAAATGTATGTATATATATGGGAATGGACAATTTTTTGTGCTATAGTTGTAGCTCTGTATTGATCACAATTTTCATGGATGGTGATTCAAACAATGATAATGATGATGATAATTGAAAACAAGAGGTTCTGATTCCCCTCAAAAAATATTGCTGCATATATCTTTCACCCATTTTCTCCGCAGGGTTTGGCTTATATTACCTTCTCTGTTTTAACTTCTGGATCTTCCTTCTCATGGCTGGACCACGACAAAGATTTACAGGATTGAACGGCCCATGTGTCCTCCTCATAGGTACATGTTATATGGCTCATCTACCTGCAGCTGTGATCTTCTTTCATTTTAATTTAATATATATATATATATATATATATAAATATATCAGTTAAGCAGATCCGTGATTTAGAATTAACGTGTTCATATAGTTAATTACACCGTACCGTACGTATGACATGCAGTGCTAGCTGGTATGGAGAGGTTTGCATTCAAAGGGGTTGCATCCAATTTGGTGACTTATCTAACAGATGTAGTCAAAATGAGCAATTCATCAGCAGCAAAGACGGTTAACAGTTGGTGTGGCTTTACCTCTATGCTGCCGCTCTTAGTAGCACCAATTTCCGACTCTTACTGGGACAGATATTCCACCATACAAGTGTCTTCCGTCCTCTATGCTCTGGTAATTAATTAGTACTACTAGTAGTTTAATTTTCTAAATTCCCAGTTCCATTTCATTCATTCATTTCTCGTTCTTTTCTGCAATCGGTGTCAGCTATAGCCTATACTACATTCATTATCACCAAAGGAGAAAATAAAGAAAAATCAAGAATGATTTCTAGGCATTAATGCAAAATTACCGTAAGGAAAAACAGTAGCAGCAGGGAGAGTAAATTGTTGGAGGGTGCATGATCAGAGACGGTCATACTAGCTAGTTCCCCTCACAACTACAATCTTCCATCAACCACCACCACCCCCCAACCCCAAAACAATAATAATAATTGCAACTTTTAACAGTGCATGGAAATAGGAGAACTGGACGTGTTGGAATATCGCCATCCGGATCTGTCGAGCAATAAGGACGGTGGAATGGGATTAGAGTCATCTTCCACTTTTCAGATGTATTGTGGTTCTCTATTTTTGTTTTTTTTAAAAAAACAAACAGGAACTACTTGCTTTGGTGACAATCTATTTTACGATAATTTTGAGTAACTTGAACCTCTAGCCTTTTCCACTCTTGACATTGAAATTATACTTCTACACCTGGTGTAGAACAAGAGCAACCGTGACAAGCTGATAGAATGCGGTTTGTTAATAACGATGATATCCTTATTATTTTTTTTTTTTTAGGGTCTCTTGGTCTTGACATCCACAGCGGTGGGCTGGCCGTTGATCCCCATTCTAAAATTAAGCTCCTCTTCCGTGCTCTCTTGGTCTCTTTATTTCATTTCGCTAGGCCAGAGTGGATATAACCCTTCCTTGCAAGCTTTCGCAGCAGATCATCTTGAAATCGAAGATGAAGTGCCAAGTAGCAAAACTGAGCAAAACTCTGATAACAAGAGATTGTTTTTCCAATGGTGGTACTTCGGGGTTTGTTGCGGCAGTTTGCTTGGGGTTTCCATCTTGTCATACGTCCAAGACAATTTGGGGTGGGGTCTGGGTTTTGCCATTCCCACAATTGCATTAATGGCATCCATTGCAATTTTTAAATGTGGTAGCAGATTTTATAAAAAGAAGGAAGCCAAAAATGTTGACACAAAGCCACGTGAAAACCTTATTCAGGCCGCTAAAGGAACTTTTTCAAGAATGCTAAGCCGCAAGATTAGGTTGAGTAGCAAATCCGAAGAGGTTGAACTACAGTAAGTCTTTCAGTAAGCTTCCAACTTTTGTAGCTTTCATTATGGTGAATCAGTACAATGCAATATATGACTGGTTTTTTTTTCAACTTAGGCTCCAGGGGAAACCACTCTGTCCTGAAGATCCTGAGGAAATTCCGGAAATGTTGTACGAGAAATCTGAGACTAATACCAGTCACCTGCTCCAAATTTTGAAAGTAGTGCTTCCCCTTTTCCCAGTTTGGACCATGCTTTTGATGTTTGCAGTGATTTTTCAACAACCAGCAACTTTCTTTACCAAACAAGGCATGACAATGGAGAGGAATATCGGAAGCAAGTTCAAGATACCGCCAGCAGCACTTCAGAGTGCAATTACGGTTTCCATAATTATATTGATGCCTTTCTATGACATGTTCTTCATACCTTTGACTCGTATCCTGATGAAGAATGAGAAAGGTATCAGTGTGATGCAGAGAATGGGCATTGGAATGTTTCTTTCTGTAATAGCCATGCTGATTGCTGCTGTAACTGAAAGGAAGAGGATCAAACTGAATAGAAATGTATTAGAGCTGGAAACAGTTCCAATGAGCATCTTTTGGTTGCTTCCCCAATATATTCTCCTGGGCATTTCAGACATATTCACGGTAGTCGGGATGCAAGAGTTCTTCTACTCTGAAGTGCCTCTGCAAATGAGGACCATGGGCATAGCTCTGTACACGAGCGTCTTTGGAGTTGGGAGCTTTGTCAGCGCACTGCTCATTTCTCTTGTTGAATACTTCACAAGCTCAAGAGGTAGAGAGCATGGTTGGTTCACTGATGATATGAGAGAGGCCCGTCTTGATAACTACTACTGGCTGCTATCAATATTAAGTGCAATAAGCTTTCTGACATTTGTAGTTTTCTGCAGATTTTATGAAAGTAGACAATGCCATGGCTAGAGAATTTGTTCAGTAAAAATGTGTACATCCCTCATGTTGAGTTTCAATCTAAGCTATTCTCAAGTATATGTTCCGTTCTAATGATAAAACACCACGGCAAAACAGCCATAAGACCTGCTAAAGAAACTTTTTAGGGCAATTTGCAGAGTCCTGATGAGGCGGGTTTCATCCGTTCCAGACTGCTCTGCTCAAAGTCACCAATCCCTGAGTTGGAGCAGTAATGTTGCAGGCATACAAAAACTTCTTTTGATGTTTTATATCACGTGATCTAAAACCTAACGAAGAAAATCGGTTCAGAAACAGTATAGCATAACAGTGGATACATGATTAAAAGAAGAAAAGAACCATATGGCGAAGGGAAGTGAAGATGGCCTCTTTGAACAGCACGGATTTATCCCAAATTTATAGATTCACGCATCAGAGAATATTTTATTTGAGAGAAAAACAAGCGAAGTAGGCCAAAAACTGATATTAACTGCACCAGCGAAAACTTGAGGAGAACAGGAAAACGATAAGAAAGAGGACCCATAATGATTCACTTTTTGTAACGCACGGCTGCAATTAGATTATTATTAGGTAGCAAAAACAAGAAAGGTTTCATAATGATTCACTTTTTGCAATACAGGCTGCCAAAAGAAGGAGTCCTATAAAGCATTAATCATTGTTCCTCACAGCTCAAAGAACATTCTGTCAATTGATTTACAGAAAAGCAAAACTAAGTTCGATGGCATCTATCTAAATAAATAAGGGGCGAAAAACAATGATTGATCAAATGCTTCAATTATCAAAGGATTTTGCAACCGTTGAATTACCTCACGTATGATTACCGTTGATTGCTATAACAGCCTTCTGCACTTCCACACTCCTGTTCTTTTCGTCTTTAATCCCATTCTCACTATCATCCAAATCATCATCAGAATCCAAAGTGAATCGAGCTTGGGCTTCCATATGCTGCATCTCCGTGCCAAGAGGCCTGTAACGCAAAGAGTCATGCCCAGTACCATGTTTCTTGCAGAAAACCGCATACACTCCAACAACCGAAGATACCAGAAGAGCGAGATGGCAATTAAATTGGAGTGTTGCAATGGCACCACCCCTATGATATTCAGGATGTCCTTTACACTTGACAGTATAGTTACCTCTGCTTTTCTCTTCCAATGAGCATCCCTGTACCATTAATTCGGAGAAAAAGGAGAAACCCATTTGAACAATCCAGGTCCCCTGAAAAATAAGACCTACCCCTCTTCCTAATCTCGCATAATTTGAATTGGGATTTTTCAATTCGAGAAGCGTTGAAAATACACAGATGCCGATCGGTACAAGGAAGAGATCATAGTAACGGTTTTCAACCCCGTTCAGGTCCTTCCTCCGGATGTAAAAGAACAGAAACTCTTGGCCAAAAGCGAAAAGGCATAGAATATCTAGGATCTCCGAAGGAGAGCGAATCCATTTTTTTACATGCATCGACAAACCCAAGATTGAGTATAAAAAGAATAAGAGTGCGATGGCCATGACCTCTAACTGGACGGCTAAACCAATACGGTCTTTGGAACGGAGTGCATCCGACATGGAAATCAGAGAATTGATAACGGACAGGCAAGACAGCACAGATGTCGCTGCAAACGTCACGGGAGACGAACCAGTCGCCAACTTCTTTATAATAGGCCTGCTGTCGGTTGATAGAACTGGAGATGCAGGTGGTAAGGAGAAAGAAGAAGGTTCCAATTTGAGAGATTGGTAGGAAGATACAAACGATTCCCAAGCACCGATCAGGATGAATCCGCCGCCGGCAATGGTATATGTAAACAGTCTCATTCTCCGCTTATCCTTGTTCTCTCTCTCTCTCTCTCTCTCTCTCTCTCTCTGTGTACGACAAAGTATATGATCTTATTTTTCTTCAATCCAAGAACAAATCACCCTTTCTATGTCGTTCTGGGAAAGAGTGGAATCAATTTTTCCCCCTCTTTTTCAACGCCTCCATATGTGAAGGGGAGAGAATAATGGATCTGAGGAGTTCTGAATGAAGAAGGTCTGAGTCTCGAGATAAGAGGGTCAGCGACTCAGCGTTGTTTGCCTTTGTTAGGCTTGTCGGCAAGTTGGACTTGAATTCAACGAAGACAGGTCGCGGTTCTTGTTTTCATTTCTCCATTTTTTACGACTTTTCACATTTTGGTTTTGGCTTTGTTTTAAAAATTTTTTGGACATTGCAATGCATCTCTGATCTCTCTCTCAATTTGGTTTCACTGTGATCCAAAAATAAAATATTTTTCTTAATTTAAACATTATATTATATTATTATTACTATTTTTTTCTGAAAAATAAAGATATTATTATTACAAGCCAGATGTTCAAAATTGATTATCAATAACTAAATCAAATCAAATCAAATCCATTATGATCAATTCTAAAAATCAATATTCTTAACATTTTGGTTTGATTCGATTATAAGTTATAAAAAAATATTTTAATTAATTATAAATGAACAAAACCACTCAAATAAAACAATATAAATAAATAAAATTTAATTAATTACTAACCAATCCAACTACTATAACATATTACCATATATTAGTATTATAGTACATATTATATAAATTTATCACATCATAATCAATTATATTACAAAATTTACATATAATTAAATCAAAACGTCCATAATTACACGGAGTAATTATGATGCAATGATTCAATCCAAATATAATCAATAAAGTTTCTTTTCTTCCTTTTTTTTTTTCTCCTTTTCTCTCTCTCTTGACGACGTGGAACCAACTTTGCATTTCATTGCGGAATTTATGCCTCGTGGGTCCATTTTGTTTTCTAGGGATTAAAATGAAAGAATAGTAATAATAAATATTCTATTAGCTCATTTATATTATGACATAGATTTAAACTTTTGGTAAAACTTCGTTTCATTTTAGAACATAGCCTAAATTCATTAAGGACAAAATCATTCATTAAACACACTTTTGTCCTTGATTTTAAAAAAAGAAAGATGCTTGGTTACTGATGATGCTGGAAAATGAGTGGGTCTTCTTGCTGGATAAGTAATTTGCAAAGCCAAAAGATTACTGATGTTTTAGTTAGTAATTGTGGGAATTAAATTGGAAAAGTAATAAAGGATATGAAAAAGACATTAAATTATTTGGAGAAGGCTTTTCATATTTATAAACTATTTTAGTAGATGAGCATAAGTTTATCGATATGAAATTTGTTAAGAGTAACTCTATATAAGTCTTGAGCATGTCATTTTACATGACAATTAATTTATAATTTATGAAATTATTAATGTAAATTTATATATCACTGTAAAGTTCGCAGAACAGGAATTAGTTCCATATATTATGTTTGTACCCATAATGGCGATGTAATTAATTGTAATTTGTGTGTAAATACACCAAGGTGTATCATATGTCTTTTCTTTTTTTTTTTCCAAATAAAAAGTTGGACTAACATGTGGTATACCACTTGCCATTTTTTTTTTAGAGTCTACCTTTAGGTATATGATGAACTAAATAATTATAAGTTACGAAAGAAGCGACCAAAGCTGTATCTAACCGAAAGTGATAATTTATGTAATAGAATATTGGGCCGAAAGTGAAAGGGTTATTATGAATTGGCTAATGTCTGATATAGCTGATAGAGTAGGGGACATATCTTCTCTCTCTTATTAATTATTTGTTCCATCATCTGACTATTATAGAGATTTGTGTAAATCTAACGGTGAGATTTAAATTTAGTCTTTTGGCGATTGATGTTCTCAAAAGGAATAAAAACAAAAATTAGGGCTTCTGTGAAACACTTTTGCAATTTGTGTTCGAGAACTTATGAAGAACAGAGAGAACGTGTTGAAGCATATAGCAGTGCAGGAGTGAATTTGGTATTATAGTTTCTTAGAGGTTGTAGAGAATTTGTTTGGTAGTGTAGTGTTGTGCAAAGGTGAAGCTTTTTTGCCATTTCTGGGATTTTGATTGGAAATTCTTCTTTTTATTTTGTAGTGTTGTTCGTGTTCTTGAAGATTTTATATCCATGACTTTTGACAAAGGTATTTTGATCTTCTTTGTCTTGTTTTGTTCTTAGAATTCTGTTTGTTAAAGATGAGTAGTAGTGGATCAAGATCAGAGGATTGGGAGATAAACGAATTGTCTATAGAGAAACTATTCGCTAACATGGACCAAGAAGTATCGGATAGGACAGGAGAACAAGTAAATATGTCTAGTGACCAATCATCTGATGAAGAGTCAGAACATGAGGAGGAAATAATTAGGGTCGGTGATATTCCTGAGGGCAATAGGCCTATTAGTACTAGGTATCAATTTGGAGAAAAGGTGATAGATTATCCATATGTGAACGAATATTTAGATAAGGTACCATTGGACTATAGATCACCAATTAATGGACATGTAGAAGAACATAAGGATATGACAGATCCTACATATGATGAGGGAGAAGATGCAAGTGTGCCGCAATATCAAAGTACTATTTGTTTGTAATTTTAGTAATGTTGTGGGGTTGAGAGAAGTTTTCGATTTACCAATCTATTGTGAGTTGAGAATCAATGGTAATAATACGAGTATAAGGATGCCACCAGAGGGATTTCATACTGCTTACCTTGCACATTTTAAAGCAGGGTTAAGGGTGCCAATTCATCCAATTTTTGTGGATATTATGAGATTCTTTCTGATTCAACTAGGACAACTGAATCCAAATGTGATTAGGGCCACAGTGGCATTTATATTTATGTGTCGAGCGCGTGGGGCAAGGATAAGTCTTGAATTATGTAGAAGATGTTTTATGTTATGCCAAAAATATAAATATAAAGAAGGCCATGGATTTTTCTATGGGCAGAAAAAATCGTCTGGTACATCAATTTTGCAAGGACCGACCTCTATCCACAACTGGAAGCAAGACTACATATATTTGAAGCATTCAAGCTTCGTAGAAGTTGATTTTCCTTGGAATGAAGGGAAATCAGTGAACAACAAAAAACCATTTTTTGGAAAAAAGTGATAGTAATGCTTATTTAAAATTAGAGAATTTTGGGTGGTTATTGAAGTGCTATGAGAATTGGTTGATTCTTCTGTTGAGAGTTGGGGGTTATATTGATATTCAGGAGTTCAATTTGAATGAATTAAGTAAATATTTATAATACTTTTTTGTTTGTATCAAGCCAATTATAAAGGATAATGTATAAACTAATAGTTTCTTTTTCTTTTTGATTGCAGGAAAGGAACTAGGGAAGAATCTACTTCTGAAATTTGGAGCAAAAAAGAAAGCATCTGGTATAGTGCCTAATTATCAAGTAGTTCATGACGTTCCTGTGGATAAAAGTTACAGCTTTGTGACAGGTAAAAATAATATATTTTATCTTAATGGTATGTGTGTAGAGAAAAAGGGTAAGACGACTGATGCTCCTGCTATTGCAACTGATAAAGGAAATGAAAAAATTCACAATAGCAATAAAGTACAAAGGTCGAAAAGGGCAAAAAAGAATGATGGTGAGAAGGTGATGTAAGCAACATCAAGAGCAGGGCAAGCAACATCTAGGGTATCAACTGTTGACTTGATTGTAGCTAATGGGTCAGCATCTGCATCAAATATAAGGGGAAAACAGTCGATGTGTGATGAAGGTAGTAGAAAATAAGTAAGGGGGTATTTAGGGAGCCCAGAGAGGATGAAGAGAATCCTCTGCACATTCCAGGCTGGTCGTTGAAAGAAACAATTGGCTATGTAATTTGAAAAGTGCAAAGGATTTTCTTGAGCATGCTCTTACTACTGGAGAGACACGTGCAAGCTAAAGTAAAGGGATTGAAGAGATAATGAAAGATTGGTATTTTCATAATATGTAGGTAAAAATTATATTTAAAGTTGACTAAGTTTGCACAGCATTTATATATATAATTTTATACTAACAATATGTTATCGATGTAGACGTTTATTTAGCAATTTTGAAAATTTTAAATTATTAGAACAAGCGGAGGAAGAGATCGTTGATGTTGAGAAGGAGGGAGAGGAAAAAATAAAGCAAATTAAGGCAAATGAAGAGAAAATTGCCAAACTGATGAAGGAGAACAAAGGACATATGACAGCCATCGGTCAATTAAATGACCACAAATGGGAGTTGGAGAATCGGACGGATGAGGAGCTGAAAGTTAGTAGAGATTGGTAGAGAATGGCCTTGGAGGTTAAAAG
>JAWZTD010000067.1:54463-66154 GCA_035221335.1 Echites panduratus
AAATCAGCCATAGATTGTTGAAAAATATGTAACCTGTCGGTATCTTCCTGCCGACTGAAATTTTAAAACGAACGAAGTTGGAATTTTGGATTGGAGTCGGCAGCCTTAGACCGACTGGACCCTATTGAAGTCGGTATTCTTCTACCGACAGGAATTATTGCAGTCGGTGTCCTTATACCGACAGGAGCTATTGTAGAAGCTTTCTTCCTTCCTTCTCAGTTTGGCGCCACAGCATCAGAATACTTCAGCAACGGAAGAAGAATTGTTTCTTCCTTCTGCGGCACAAAATGAAGAAGAATTGTTTCTTAAGCTCAGCAAGAATTTCTTTGATGCGAGGAAGAAGAATGGACTCCTGCTTGTTATAATATGGAACCTGTTCTTGGCAGCAACAGTCGATGGCAAAAGGAGGAAGGTAGTTGGCACTGTTTAATAGAGTATCCGTTGGTTGCAGAAGAAGCTCCATCACAGCTTTGTGGGATAGCAGAAATCGACGGGATTGTGTGTGAATAAGCCTTCAAAATAGATTTGGGGAGAATTTTGTCAGTCATAAATTGTGTATAAATAAGATTCAGCTGTGTGTTTGTTATTAGTTGTGTGTTTATAACTAATACTTGTGCAAACATCGGCACCCATTATTAATTTATTATCATCTCAGAGCAGCAACCCAGCTAGGGATCTCTGGGCTCCGCACCGGCCACCTGCATCTCATAAGTCATACCGTCTTTGCGCGCAGATGGGAGTCAAAAGGGCTAATATCCATGTCATGCTGCAGCTGCTTTCTCTGGTGTTATTCATTTTGGGATGCTTTCAAGAACCAGTAGATGGACGCTTTCAGCAATCACTCTCGTCACTATCCAGGCCGCCCCCTGATGATGCTGCACGTTTCGCTCGGTGGTTGGTTTCTCAGAGCTCCTGGGGTATCCTCAGGTATGCTTCCTTTCTCTATGTCTATCTCGGCCTCTGTCTCTGTCACTGTCACTGTCACTTTATTCATTATTTTTATATATTTATTTATTTTGTCTAATGGATAAATATATAGATCATTACCTAATGGGCAGTGAAAGAATCTTCTTTAATCTTTGATAGTGGAGGTATGGTATTTGTTGAACGTAGAAAGTAATTTGTGTATCGCGCCAACTAGTGCAACTGAACAATTCCAAGGAAAAGAAGAGAAAAAAAAAGGAAAAAAAAAAAAAAAACTAGTTCAATAGAGTAGGCATCTTCTGCAATACTTGGACCATAGGGCTTTTAGAAAGCTTCTTTTTTTTTTATGGAATTCGAATAATGGCTGGATTGGCTCTGTATCTTTGTGCATAGAAGAATATTTACAAAAGATGATCTTTTGTGCTAATCACCCTTCCTTAATATGTCAAATATTGTTCCTGGGGTTGCGGTGTATCATGTATGTGCTGTTGGGATTTGGAGTAATCCCACAAAGATTCTTATTTGTTTGGTCATATGGATGTTATATCTACTTAGATTTGATAGGATTTGACAATCCCTTTAACAGGAAGTCATTATTTTACATAGCAATTTAAGCATATACGAAGATAACCAAGTTATAGTTTCTGAGTTGATTGAGAACACGGGGGTTAGACATAGTAAAGGGCGACTTCTCTTAGTATACTTGTGAACTGTATTGGTTGTTAGCGGCAAAGGATTACAATCTTTATGACTGAGAATCAGGTGTTGTTGCTTAGGGATTTCAAGAAAGTTAGCAGACAATATCTACACAAGGCTTTTAAAGGATGAAAAAAATGGTTGATATGGGTAGAAAGTTTACTACTACTGTATGTTCTACTCTTTTCTAAAAGAGATTCAACTTTTATCCAATCAAAAGCTGATATGCTGAATTTATTTTGTGCAGTACCATTGCAGGTGATTTGGGAGGAGCACCTTTTGGGTATTTTCTGTCACATTCTATTAAATGCTATTTTCTAATAATGGAGGAAAGATGTTCCATGAGTTCTACTCTTATGTCAATTGTACATTTAATATAGATATTGATAATTTAAGTTTGCACATGGAGCATATGGACAATGTGTTCACATGAGATGCAGGGCAAGTCTCACTGTTTATCACTGAAAGTAATCTGGTGAACTCTTATAGTGTGCCAATGCAGATCAGAATCATCAACCATTATGAAATGTTTGGCTTTTAAAAGTTCGGTTTTCTCACTTGTTGACAATGTTGGTTGTTGGATGCATGGCTTGAAGATGTATATCCAATTGATTTTTTTTTTCTTTTGAATCTTCGGGAAGTGTTGGCAGCTGTATCTTTAAATCGCTGAGTCCTTATACTACAAGTTCGTATCATTTTATGTGATGTCTATCAGGAGCTTTTTTTTTTTTTTTCCCCCTTTTCATATTGTCAAGTGCAATTTATTGATGTGATTTCCAACAACCATACAGGAATGTGGTTTCTTTTAGTGATGTGCAGCCACGCGAAGGTCGTGGCATCCCGTACTTCTATTTGACAACACTTGACCCTACAGCAAGATATGCATTGAGAGACCAAAGGTCTTCCTTCACAATCAGTGAATATAGTATTGGGATTTGCGGGAGCAAGGACCCTGAAAACCCTTCTTGTGCTAAAATCACACTTACAGGAAAGGTAGTTAACATCAACCAGTACATGTTACTCAAATAATTGCAAGCTTGCTCCCTCATTGCTGCTCCCTAATTCGGTTTCATGTGTTGGTTCTTTTTTCTTTTTTGTTCCCCTTCTACCATTCGCTTGATTGTCATTATTGATTTCATATTAGTATTATGTAGTATTAATCATTTCTAATATGTCTAGCAGGTTAATTTCCATGATTTAATCATGCAGTTTTGTTATTGTTAGATCTGGAAGTTTATATCTTTAGAAATCTAGAGAAATTATGACGTACATAAAGAAGGACATGTGATTCGTCAGGCCAACTTAATAGAGGTTGTTACTTGGCTGAATGAGTGTTTCATTGTAACTTGTATCAGCTATACATTTAGTTTGTTTTTTTTTGTCAAGTTAATTGGACCTGGTTTAGGAGAAAAAGGATGAAGTAAACATTTTTTCCATTAATCTCTGCTGCTTGAACTGTTGTTTTGTGATGCTCAAAATTTTTTTCATTGGGAGAAAAGGTTTCTTGATTTGGCTTCTTATATTCTTGGTAATGTGACATTGGTGAATTCAATTGTGGTGTTTAGTTGAAATTACTAGATGGAGATCCTAAGGAAGTGGAGTTTGCACAAACTGCAATATTCAAAAAGCATCCTGAGATGGAAGGTACTTAATGCCATGCCATACCTGCTGTGATTTTGATGTTTCTAGCTTTTTATATCTAGTCATGCTATTCTTTGGTTCACAAGAAATTTCTGACATTTGCAGGCTGGCCTAAGAGTCACAATTTCCAGATCTTTAAGCTGGAAATTGATGACATATTTTTGATTAATTGGTTTGGGGGTCCTAAACCTCTTACTGTGGATCAGTATCTCAAAACCAATATGTGAGTATTTCAGCATAGTTTGCCTTGCATTCAGGTTCTTCATTCTGATCTGAACAAGGATTTTCTGATATCTGCAGGAACCAAGACACCTTCACTATGTGAATTATATCAAATTTACACTTGTATATCTTTTGTTGTTTGGACTGATGGAAGTGAAAGAAACTCAGCAATTGTGCTGATGATTCTGTGTGAAATATTGTCAAAGTCAAAACTGTAAATCTGATTCCCTTTGTCATTGTAAAGGATGAGTTTCTGCCGGTTTGTTTGCTTAGACCAACGCTGCTGTAAAAAATAACGTTTGCTGGGGGGTACATGATTCTCATTGGTGTTCGAACTCATCTGTGAAAGGCTATTTATGATATGAAGAACACTAACAATTAAATATTAAAAATATATGCTATTACATTTCATATTCTTATCGTATATAATAAATAGAATTTCTATACGGACCCAGTTGTACGGTTATCGTATCGTGGGCAACTGTGAAAGACCTATGAGGGAAGATTTAATCTTTTTTTTTTTTTTTTATTTTCTATAAAAAATTATTTTCAAATTTTTAAAATGAAATAAATATTTTAGAGTTTACTTTATCTTTTTTAAATTTTAGTTTATAAAATATATTTAAAAATTAATTCTTTTATAAAAGATTTTTTTAAATTAAAGTTTTACTTACTATAAGTGGATAATTGTTTCTACTATAACATTCATGATGTAATAAATTCAGAACTTAATTTAGGGTGTATTATTGCCTTTCTTAAGGTGCATTAGGAATCAAATGGCTCATAATTTTATGAGAATAATGATTTTTTTTAGTGAAAACTTTTGATTGCTTGGGTATAATTTATTTATTTATTTATTTTGATTTGTCACAATGCTCACTTTTAATCCTAAGAAGTGTGAATTTTAAAGTTGATTTTTTTCTCTCCATTATAATATATGAAGTAAAGCAATATTTTTTTATCTAAGATGTTTATATTTTTTTTAAAGAGATATTTTCTTCGTCCTAAATTAAATATAACTTAATTTATTTAAATGTAATAATAATAATTCCTTTCTAAAATTTTAATTAATTTAAAAATTAAAACATTTATTTTTGAACAATTTAAAATGGTAATGGGAACATTCCCTGTGTACTTTATAATATGTTTGTGGGGCGTTATGAAAAACTAGTTACCTTTAGGGGCAAAGGAAAATTTTACTGAAAAAAGAAGATAAAAGAAAAAGTTCCTAGAGAAAAGATAATGGAATGGACATGAATGAACCGGATGATAGACTACCGTCAAGTTTGAAGTTTGTAACGAGCTAAGCTCGGAAGCATTTTCACAGAGGAGCGTTTGTTTGGTTGCAAAGACACGCAAACTCTTCAATCGAAAGCCCCTCCTGAAATTATCGGAAGCGTTTTCCATTCACGGCTTAAATGCTGCTTTCTCCGTGTAACGACACACTGTTCTTATTCCCATTAACCAAGTCAAAAACCTGCTTTAATCCCTCACCTCCTCTCAGTTTCTTCATCTTCCTCCGCCAAAGCTCCAAACTCCAAAAGTTACAACCCAGGCCTCTTCTTTTTCCCCCTCCGTTTGCTGCAGCCGGTGAAGCTGATACCCGAACCCTGCCCCAGACTGCCATCCAAAGGATTGCCGAGAAGCTTCGCAGCCTTGGTTATGTCGAAGAGGAGAAAGATAAAGATAGCTTTACTGATAACAAGGGACGGTCCCCTGGCCAAATATTCGTTCCGTTGCCTACCCAATTGCCCAAGTACCGCATCGGGCACACACTTGACCCTAGTTGGAGCACGCCCGAGAACCCTGTGCCCGAGCCCGGCTCTGGAAATGCAATACGGAGGTATCACAAGCTGAGGCATGTGGTAATTAAGGAGAAGATTCATGAGAGGTCTAACAAAAAAGAGAATGTGCCAACGTTGGCTGAGCTCACATTGCCGCAAGAGGAGTTGAAGAGGCTGAGGACGGATGGAATTGGGCTTAAGAAGAAATTGAAGGTCGGAAAAGCTGGGATCACGGAGGGAATTGTGAATGGTATTCACGAGCGATGGAGGCGGTCTGAACTAGTAAAGATTACCTGTGAGGACATCTGTAGGATGAACATGAAGAGGACTCACGAATTATTAGAGGTTAGATTACCATAGTTGAAGCTGTCAATTTACTCGATTAAAAGACTTCTGCCCAGACATTCCATTTACTTTATCTAGGTGTGTGATTCTATTGCTTTTTCGTGGGTGTGTCTGATCCTAAGTGATAAACTAAGCAATTTGATCTGAAGCAGCGCTGTCTTCTGTTACTGCTACTCAACTATTGTTGGTTTCGAAATTATGATACCAAAATGACAGATGATTGACATTTTCTTTTTCCCAACAAAAGTCATTAAGAACTCGCTGAACTGTGCACTAATTCTTAGTTTTATGTGTTCCTGTATGCATATATATGGCTGCAGTGTAGCTCTAATTAAACTATTCTGCATTTTCTTGTTATGGTGAGTGACTGCAACATTACCAGCTTCATATTGATTACACCTTGGCATCAAAAGGCTACCTTCACCATTTTGCCCCAGACCTGTTTTTGTTGGCGCTGGCACAAGAAGTGGGTTGTTTGTGTTGAGAGAGGACAGGATTGAAGTTCGGAACATCGTAGTTATTAATGGGTCTTGTGCAGTAGCCATTCCTGCAAGAAAAGTTGTACTCAAGCATACAAATCAAATTTATGTCTAGGAAGTTTTCTAATCTGTAAAGGGCTTCTGTAATTGCTTACATATAATATTTTTGGGTCACAACTTCTTTTCTACAAGAATTTTGCTACCTACTACATGATTTTATTTTGTATTATTTTATTTCACTTTTACAAATGAAATGGATTATGATTTTGTTGGTATGGTAATAAATGATTATATATCCCTATATATTGGAGAATTTAATGGAAATTGTTATTGATGTGAACTATTTACCTGTTGATATTCCACCAAATGCAACCCTTCTCTTACATCTTAATCTAGACTGCATTGTATGGTTTGACTCATTCATTCAATGCTCTTTTCCCTTTTTTTTTTCCTTCTTTTTTTTCTCGGTTGATGGTGTTGGATGTTTGATTCTCAGATGAAGACTGGAGGTCTGGTTACTTGGAGATCTGGAAGTAATATTATATTGTACAGAGGAGCAGATTATAAGTACCCTTACTTCCTTTCTGAGGAAATTTCGAGGAATGGGACTACCAATGAAACTTCACGTAACAGTGAAGCAATGACCTGTTCCCCCGAGGTTATTGCTGGGAAATCTTCCAGTCTAGGCTCATACAATAACACATCACATCCACATTTGATACAAGGTGTAGGCTCCCCAAATAGAGTGCGTTTCCAACTGCCTAGCGAGGCACAGCTAGCTGAAGAAGCTGATCGTCTTTTAGAAGGACTTGGACCACGGTTTTCTGATTGGTGGGGTTATGAACCTTTACCAGTTGATGCTGATCTCTTACCAGCAGTAGTTCCTGGATTTCGGAGACCTTTTCGTCTACTTCCATATGGAGTGAAACCTAAACTAACAAATGATGAAATGACAACATTAAAGAGGCTTGGTCGGCCTTTACCCTGCCATTTTGCTTTAGGTGAAAGCTTTTCCCAGTTTCCTAATGCTATTCTAATAAAAGATTCATTAATTTCATGTTTGAAGGATGTATATCTTTTGCAGGCAGAAACAAGAAACTTCAGGGGTTGGCTATGTCCATTGTTAAGCTATGGGAAAAATGTGAAATTGCAAAAATTGCTATTAAGAGAGGAGTTCAGAACACTAATAGTGAACTGATGGCTGAGGAGCTAAAGGTTTGTGAGATTATCTTAAAACTCTAATGCAATTCACTTTCTGTGCAGCAGTAGAATAAAAAAAAAAAAAAAAGTTTTGAGAGCATCTTATATATCAAATTAGTGTAGGACATTTTATTTTGAGTATGAAATTTTCTCATGATCATTTGCCTCATAACTCGCACAATCATCTATTTACTTGAAAAAAAATTCCTTGCAGCTACTAACTGGAGGAATCTTGCTTTCAAGGGATAGGGAGTTCATTGTCTTTTATAGAGGAAAGGATTTTTTGCCAGCTGCAGTTTCTTCGGTGATTGAAGAACAAAGGAAGCTTGAACTTGATAGCAAGGGAAAGGGAACAGATAAGAATCTGTCCAGTTTTGTTGTACGTGAGCATGAACAACAGACCTTGGATCATGCATGCAAAAGCGAAAATGATAGTAGGAAAGATGATATATCTGAACTTTCCATTGATGAAAGAAAGCAAAAGTGTAGAGAAGAAGCTATTGAAAGAACCCATGCCAAACTGTCTCAGGTATGTGTCTTTGATGGCTATATTTTCCCTGTTATATTGCCTGCTCTTGTGTCTTTTCCAAGTATTAACCATGGTTTTACAGGCACTGGAAAAGAAAGCTCAGGCAGAGAAGATTCTAGCTAAATTGGAGAGTGATGAGATCTCTCAACCGCTTGACATAGATAAAGAAGGTATTACTGAAGATGAAAAATATATGCTCAGGAAGGTTGGGTTGAGAATGAGACCTTTCTTACTCATGGGTAAGTGCCAAAAACTACTAGTCTTAGGGAAATTACATACTTTTTTACCACTGGGTTTGGTCTATTTATAGATGTATTTTTGCATGCTCAGGTAGACGAGGAGTATTTGCTGGTACAATTGAGAACATGCATCTTCATTGGAAATATAGGGAGCTAGTGAAGATTGTAACTGGAGGAAGAAGCAAAAAGGAGGTGGAGGCTGTAGCCCGTACCCTGGAGGCAGAAAGTGGTGGAATCTTAGTATCCATTGAACCAGTTAGTAAGGGTTACGCCATTATTTTGTACCGTGGAAAGAACTATACACGCCCTGCTTCATTGAGGCCGCAATCTCTTTTAAATAGGAGACAAGCAATGAGACGTTCAAAAGAGGGACAACGGTGTGAGGTATAGCTTCAGTTTGACTCCTTGAGCACATCAAGAACTGACCATATTTGTTATTCATCTCTCTTCATTCTAAGGAAACCTGCCAAAGTTATCCAATTTCAACTGTTTCTTCTTCTTCTTCTTCTTCTAGTTACACTACGGGTCCAAGAGGGAAAGGATTATTATAAATGCAAACTATTGGTTATTAATTGTTCTCTCAATATTATGAACTTCTGAAAAGAGCACTCACTTTTCTACAGTGGTTCTCATGAATAGATTACTAATTGGATTTTGCTTCTTTTTCTTTTCCTTTTTTTTAAAGTTTGCAACTTTTGTTCTTAAGAACATGGAGTCACACTGTTTAGTGAGTTAATTGTTGCAGAGGACACTAAAAATTCATATTTAATTTAATATTGGTTTCTTTACAATATTGCTTTCATCATGTTAACTTGTTCTAACATTTCAAAATTATTTTGCAGTCTCTGAAGCTACATGTTTTGAAGCTTACACGGAAGATAGATGACTTGAAGCTTCAACTGGTGGGTTATCTCATTTGTGTACAGTTTTTATTTGTTTTAATAATCTAAGAAAGCATTCTTTTGTATCAGGGCAAGCAAGAGGAGAAAGGCATCAGGGAATTGGCCAATGAATTGAAGTTTGAACTGGTGAAGTTCATTTGAGTCTTCAGTTATCATGGTCTTCCTCCTGATATATTTTCTGATCTTGCCTAATACATGCAGTTTAATCATGATTCAGGGCAAAGAGCAGGAGATGAACAAAATGCAATCAGCTGAGTGTAGTATATCAGTTGATTCTCCTGAATCCCGTGTACAAGCTGTTTTGGGGAGCCAATGTGACAACGAGGTGAAAAAGAGGCATTTAGTCCTATTGTCCATTTTATTTACTCATGTGTTTATATGGGTACGTGGGGAGAACTCTTTGTCTCTCCTACATGATGCTAAGGCAGAACTGATTTACTTAGTGTGTTTCGTATTATTTTTCTTAAATATATTTGCCATGGTTTTTACCTTAGATGACCAAAAAAAAAAAAAAAGAAGAATGAAAAGGAAATTTGCTGGAGGTGTTTGTATTCCAAATCTTATTGTGCAGGCTACCTCTTTACTTTTTCTTTCCTTTGAAGAGAATTTGCAACATGGTTTGTCTATATAACTGCTATGTTATTCAAATATAATTTCCTCATGATTGTACAGATCAGAAGTTTTTCTTCTTTGTGGGAATTTTTATTTGAATGTTGATGTTTGCTTTGCTCTTTTTCTTTTTCTTTCTTTTTCTCTCCATCTTTCTTTTTCTTTAAGCCACAAGAGCAGGTTACTAAAAACCATGAAGTCATTTCTGTTTCTGCTAAGTTGAATGATACCCCACTAAGAAACCTTCTGGATTTTCCTTCACAAGATTCACCTAGAGATATACACGTGTATGAAGCAGAGCCCATATCTAAATCAATCATAAAAGATTCTGGAGATGTTTCACTTACTAATGAAGCTGATAGGAGTATGGTTACTTCATCTTCTAATTCTTCTAAGGTAAGTGGAGGCTCTTTTAATTTGTACTTATCTTTTTTTACTTACCCTGTTATGAAGTTTTATTTAGAGCTTTTCTTCTTTGTCCATTCCTGACACATATTTGATAATTTGTACTTAGACAATCAGCGTCAGTGATGCTGAACCTAGACTTCATGACATCAAAACTCCAGATTCCCCTAAAGCTGATTCCAAATTATTAGTTCATACTGTCAAGGAGAATGGTTACAGGCCAAGCTCTTCTGGAGCTGCTCGCCTTTCCAATAAAGAGAGGCTGCTTCTGCGAAAACAAGCCCTCAAGATGAAAAAGCATCCTCTGTTTTCCATAGGTAATATTTGATTAATCGCTTAATCTCTCCCGACATTTATGTTCCAGTATTTTCCTTTCTGTTTATTTTAAGTTTTAATTCTTTTAGGTTCTATTTTGTTTTCTACTCTTTGTTAATTGTAAAATGTAATTTGCAATTGGGACCGTTTGATAATTTTGCTTCTGTATAAAATTGTAGGAATCATCTTCTCCTGGAATGTAGTTTCTGGTGTCCCACTCCACTTTGATTTCTAGTAAAAGGATTTCCAGATTCAATATTCTTTCATGAAATTATGAATCAAAAAAGGATTGGTCTTATTCTAGCATCTGTTGGAATTTGATTTCATGTGGTTGCAGGTTCTGCTTTGACTTTTGTGATAGAGTTACACAATGGTTCTACTTGCCAGATTATTTACTAGAACTTGCAATAAGTATGATTTCTCATCTCATGGAACTTATAAAATTGTAAGTATACAATTCCGTCCCTTTTTTCAGGGAAGAGCAACCGAGTTGATGGAGTTGCGAAAGGTATGAAGACCCACTTTCAGAGGCATCCTCTTGCTATAGTGAATGTTAAAGGCAGAGCCAAAGGGACATCTGTCCAGGAGGTGGTCGTAAAGTTGGAGGTTGGTTTATAGCAATCCCTAACATGTGTTATGAACTAGCACTGATAAGTATCATATTGTATAACCATATTGTACTTGCTGTTCTCGTTGCAGGAAGCCACTGGTGCCGTTTTGGTTTCTCAAGAACCAAGCAAAGTCATACTGTATAGGGGTTGGGGGGCAGAAGAGGAACCAAACCACGGGAAGGGGAAAACTAAAATAAATTTGAGGTATTCAGCAGGCAGAGGAAATGAGACTCCTCGTGCTATATCTCCTGAATTAATTTCAGCAATCAGACTTGAATGTGGCTTGCAGTAAACTAAAGAGTCGATTCCGAAGGCTATGACTTTTGTCAGGGGACCAAATACCACGAACTTGCATGACTTGGCCATCTAGTCGAAGCAGCACCAATTGCAATTCGTATGTGGTGAGATGATAATTGCCTATAATTCCCCGAATTGCAAGTTCACCACTTCTATAAGTAAATATATACAGTCAGCAGGTGCAGGTTCAGGTTCTTCTTCGGAGATACCACAGTTTAGGCACAATCGCAGCAGCATCATTTTTCTTGAGGTTGTCATCTTCTTGCGCTTAACTGACTAGTGCTTGCATTATCATGGGGCAGCACTAGGCAGTGACCATGGATGACTGCAAGAATTCTGGGAAGATACCTTGGAATATTGTCATGTCACTTATGAGTTCAGTTGGCAGTCGCAATTTAGGTAAAGCTAATTTCGTCATCCTTGCACCCTTTTGGAAGACTTTAATCAGACTGGACATTGGCAGCAATTTGACGTGCATGGTTGACATTGCCCA
>JAWZTD010000067.1:72234-85819 GCA_035221335.1 Echites panduratus
TCTTGTCTTCACGAGTGCTACGTTGGGACAGCCCCTTGCCCTTGGTTTAGTAGCTGAAACTAAGGAGAAAAGTAATATTGTTACTCTATTAGTCTATTATTATGGGAAGTAAACGAATCTTGAATCATCAGGTTTGCTAATACACATATTAAAAGCTTTTGCAATCTAATTGTTAAATGGTATATATTTGAAATAATTTAAAAATTGAAACATATATATATATATATATATGATGGAGCTCAAAAGATACCTTCGAGTCACCCATTGTAATATCGCATGTAAGAACAAAGGAAGAAGAATAAGATCAACGAGTCGGCTATCGCTCTGAGGATAATTCTACAATCAAGTTAGAACCGGATTGTATGAGGATAATTCTACGATCAAGTTAGAAATGGATTGTATGGGATGTAAATCAGAGAGAGTCGGTGACTTCTCCGTTTAAAATTGTCATTAACCAAATTAAGAGTATTTTGAATTGAAAAGAGGTTACTTGTAATATGTGATCAAGATTCTTTTGAGAGGACAATTGATTCTCTGGAAATTAGGAGTAGTTTCCTAATTGGAATTAATTAGTATCCCTTGTAATACGAGTTGATTGTGGGAGGTGTATGCCTCTAATCTTGTAGTGACCTTTTTAAGAAGTTTCATTGTTAGAGTATATCACGTTTCTTAAAGAATCTATGCAATCATTAAGGGTATGTTGTGTGATCTCTAGGAGTCTTGTAGAGCTCGCTAGAGACCTTCATGGTGGTCAACGACCTTGGAGAGGTCCTTAGTGACCTTCATCTCTATCATAATTCCAAACTTGGTGGTCGTAAAGTTTATTGAGATAAACAAAGGTTATGGATTAACTGTTTATACCTTCATGAGGTGTATTGTTGTATATTTATAGACCTCCGTAGGTCTGGACCCAAATGTAATTCTTGTCGAATCTTTACTCATTGGATCAGATTGTCGGGTATTAAAGTTGGGTTTTTCAGGCTATGCCCGTTTGCTCATCACTACCCTCCTTTAAGTTGAGTAACCTTTGACTTCCAAAATTCGTTTTTAGTGAAACGGCAACACTTTAGGACCGTTACACCTTTTCAGTTTTGAGACTCTTCGGAGGTTGCTAAGACTCAAACTGACTCATGACTATCATTTGGGAACTTGTGCCTCTTGATTTCTAACGGCTATTTTTTATTTGGCAAAATAATGTAAGTCTTTCTTTATATCTAAAAGACAAACAGCTTCGGAGATTTGGTTTTTGGGACTTACGATTCTTGCTAGAAAAACATCTGAGACTTTTCTGTGACTTTTCCTTTCTTCCCTACCCTTTCCGATCAAGGTCCCGGTGAGTATTTTTTTTTGTAATGATGTCTTCTAACACTGGAAATCTTTCTTTTGAATCGCCTGAGACGACATCCTATATCCCTCTAGGGACGAGATTTGCTGCTCCCGTCACCAGTCATTTATTAAATCCAGCAGAAGTAGAGGCCCTCAGGCTTTCCCCTAATGTAGACCTAGATGATAGGTTTGATGAGTTAAAAGAGGATTTTAAGCTAGCCGATGGAGACATCCTTCTCCCTGAACCCCTAGAGTGTCCCGACAATACCCGTGATGGGTATCTGATTCTGTACAAGGCCAATCTTCGGGGTGGGATTGTTCCTCCTATTATCCATACCCCCTTCTTCGATATTGTCTATTTTTGGAGTATCCCTTTAGCACAGCTAGTTCCCAATGCCATTAGGATGATCGTAACCTTTATAGCCACCTGCCATTTATATTGCATTCTTGTTTGTTTAGAGCTCTTTTGTTGCTTCTTCAAACTAGGGATTTCATTTGCTCCAACCAAGTCTGGACTTGGGTACCTTCAATTCACCTAACGTTACAAATTAGTTGGTCCCTTTCAGTCTTCGGTAGGGTCTTGGAAGAGATTCTACTTCTTTGTCAGGTACCCAAATCATCTTCCCCAAGATTTCAATTATAAACTTGGAACTATCACAGAGCTTTTTCCAATGTTCTTCCTGTTCTTGGAGGTGAACTTGCAAGTGCCAGTGATTTTCTCTTCAATTTGGCCAAATCTGAGTCTAGTTACAAAGTCGATTGCAGCGAGTCTGTTTGGCCTCATCAATTCTTAATTCATGTAGGTCTAGGTGACCTTAGGATGACTGCACTTTCAAGTCTCAAGGAAGAATTGATGATTAATCTGGAGGGTAGCGACCTCTCTTTTATTTTATTTTCTTTTGTCATATATGTTTGGAATTGTTACTAACCTCCTCTTCCTTCTTTTTTGTAGCCTTGTCATAGAATTTCTTTGTCTCTGCTACAGATTCTAAGGGCTCCTCAGCAACCTCCTCCAGTCAAGGAGTGGGTCCTAAGGAGTTTCCTGTAACTCCTGGAATAGCTTCTCCGGAGGTTGTAATTACTACAATGACCATCACGACTACTATTCCTTTAGGTGACACCGTGACGTTTTTGTTTCCTCGAACCAGGTCTAAGATGACATGAGCTGTCCTAAGAGGTAAGCTTGCTCCCAAAAGAGCTCGTGAAGAAATGGCTGGTTCTCTTCCAGCCTCAAAGGCTATTGCCATTTCTTCTTCTTCCCCGACTCCTATTAGGTCTATTTTTCCGACCTCAGTTGTTGAAAAAAGAGGTCCAACAACCTCCTCCCAAGCCCCCAAAGGTAAGGAAAAATTATATGAGTCCAAACTCCTGCGTTGTGGGGTAGAAGATTTTCTTAAGTCTGTCGAGAGACTCAGAAGGGATACTGTCAATGCTTCATGACTAGCCGAAAGTCCAACGATGCTCTCCTAACCTTGCTTTGGAGATCTCCGATTCACTGTTTGAGTAGCTGCATGCCCGGACCTTTTCCTGGAGTGTGAGACCCGTTGATAGAGAAATAGGCCAAAAGATGTCAAATGAGGAGCTCTTCAAACATCTTACCTCACTTCATTCTTCAGTAAGACCTTCGATCTTTTTATTATCATCATTTTGTCCTCTTTCTTGTCTTTTGACCTTCTTATTAGTCTATGTTTTTCTTCCAGCAACATGCCCTGTTGAGTGACCAATTGAGGAGGAATGCTGAGGGGAGAAAGGAAGGAGATGACCTCCAACAGGTCATCAATAGTCTTTAGAATGCCAACATCAAGAAAGATGGAGAAGTATTTGCCCTCAAGGACTTTTATAGGGTTGTGTAACAGAGTTGAAAAAGGTGAAAGATCAGCTTAAATAAGCTAAGAATGATTGGTTCGCCGTTAAAGAAGAGCATACCAAGACCAAGGAACAACAACGGAAGGTCCTTCAGTAGCTTGAAGAGTCTGGACAAAGAAGCAAAGACCTTCTGGAGATATCTAAGGAGCTGCAGAAGAAAAAGGAGATTTTGCATTCGCATGTGGATGACCTCACCAGAGCTATAGATGTAGGTCAGTCGCAGTATGAGTTGGTTATTGAGGAGCTAATGGCTCTTCAGGAAAAATTTACTAAAGAAGGAGACTTTAAAGGGGAAGCTCTTTTGGACTTTGTGAGCTTCAGAAGCTATGTGGAAAAACTCATAGGGCTTCAATAAACTTAAAGAACTTAACCCTGACTTGGAGCTTGACCCTGAAATACATGCGGGACTACTGCTAACCACTGACTTTGGCTTCCTTGGCAAGAAGAGACTCCTCAAGGTCCTGAGACCACTGCACCTAAACTAGACACCTTGCGAACCACTGCTAAAGCTCTTCTTGTTGAAGCCTCTGCTCCCTGACCTACTACCGAAGCTTCTGGTGAATCTTCAGGTAACTTACCTTTTTCCCCCTTCAGACTTCAATTTTTGAATTTTATGAGTTGTGAATTCCAATGACTTATGAAGAGTTTGTTGATTGTTTATGTTGGTCAAGCTGTTGAGACTTCTACCAGTGACCTTTCCCTAGTGCTCACTATGGATCCTAAGACCTTTATCAATGTTCAAGCCATTAACCCCGCAATAGAAGTTCAATAAGTTCAACCTGAAATAGTTGGACCTGCTCAAACTCCAAAAAAAGTTGTGGTAGTTGAAGTGGAAACTCAGGACAAGGTTATTGAAGAAAAGACTGCTCAAGAGACTCAGCCTTAGAACTTTTCTGTTTTCTTGTTTTAACAGACGAATTTTTTACTCCTTTAGGTTGTAACTGAATTGTGCTCATTTTGAGCTTTTTTTCTTTCTTTCTTTTCTACTTATCTGAACAATGCTCCATCCTTTTTTCTTTTGTATACTTTTAGAATATTTCTTCTTGGCTTCCTCAATAAATATGCAATTTTCATAATGATTATGTGCCTATACTTTAGAAGAAGTCTTCGTAACAAAAAGGCTTTATAACACTTAGACTTGTAGGAAAGAAGTCTTGCCAACATAATAATGAAACTTGCAGAGAAGAGGTTTAACACTTTGGCAGCATAACAATTCTTTAAACCAATCATAAGTTGTCTACACTTTGGCAGAATTATTTAAGATGGTAAATGTTCCAAGGTCTTAGAAGTTGTCTACCTTCAAAGTCTGCTAGTCTATAGCTTCCACCTTGAAGTACTTCTTGGACAATGTCTGGACCTTCCCAGCTTTCTTGAAGTTTAGATCGTTGACATCTAACTTTTTGAGAACCATATCGCCAACAACAATTATTCTTTCTGCAACTTTTCTGTTGAAAAAAGTTGTAATTTGCTTTTTGTACCTAGTATAAGCTTCCAGTGCTTTGTTTCTAACTTCTTCAAGGAGGTATAGCTCTGCTCTTCTCTCCCCCTCACTTAAGATTGAATTATATTCAATAAGTCTTAGGGTTTTCATGCCAACTTCCGCTGGAAGTATTATTTCTGAACCAAAGCTTAAGCTGAAAGGAGTTTCTCCAATAGCTTCCCTTGGTGTGGTTCTATAGGCCAGCAATAAACTAGGAATTTCCTTTGGCCAAGAGGTCTTTCGACCTTCTTTTCTCAAGTCTGTTAGTCTTGTCTCATGACTTTCTAGAATGGATAAGCTACTAAAGTTAATTTTTGCTCAATGCCTAGGTTTCCACAAAAGGTCTTGAAAGGTTCTCTAATAAATTGTCTGACATTATCTGAGATTATAGCTCTTGCGATCCCAAATCTGCAAATAATGTTTCTCCATACAAAGGATTGCACCTTCTATGAAGTTGTTGTGGCCATGGGCTCAGTTTCCACCCATGTGTAGTATTCAATTGTGACAATTAAGAACTGTACAGTCCCCACTCCTTTTGGAAATGGTCCTATCCCCCAGATGTCAAATGGAACTGAGGTATTTATTGAGTGATAACTCTCAGGAGATCTGTGTGATATGTTTCCGTGCAATTGGTAGCTTTCACACTTCTTGACTACCTTTTTTATGACTGATACAGTAGATGGCTAGTAATATCCTGTCCTAAGGACCTTCTTTGCCATTGTCTTGGCTCCAATGTGGGATCCATATATACCTCTGTGAGTTTCTTCAATCACATATTCTGCTTCAGTTTTTTCGAGAAATCTGAGTAAGGCCAAGTGTATGATCTTCTATAAACTTCATCATCTCCAATGAGTACATATCTTGGAGCCCATTTTCTTAATTTGCAAGCTTCCTTACTGTCTTCAGGGAGCTCTCCATGGTTGAGATATCTGTAGAGAAGATACCTCCAATTTGCTTGGTTTTCGATAGTCAAACTTTCTTCAAGACCTATAGAGGGACAATCTAAACATTCAATTAGGAGCTCTCCCTTTGTCCCTTCCAAGTCTTTAAAGATCTTTGATAGGATGTCTACTTCTAGATTCTTATTTCTTTAAATCTGTTCCATAATGAAGTGCTCCAGGTTTGAGATCAATTTTTTTACCTTCTCTAGGTATTGTCTCACGTTATCTTCCTTAGTTTTATAGGTCCCTATGACTTCACTTGCCACTAAATGTGAGTCCACCTTTGCATGTAGTTTACGAACTCGTAGAGCTCGAACTAACCTCAATCCAACTACTAGTGCTTCATATTTTAATTTATTGTTGGATGTTAGGAAGCTCTATCTTACTGCATAAGGAGTTTTTATTCCTTCTGGACTGATCAACATGATCCCTGCACTTGTGTTGTCTTTTTCAGTTGAACCATCTATATACATGATCCATACATCCTCTTCTTTTGTTTCTCCTAGGTCCATGGGCACTATAGTGCACTCGTCAATGAAATCTAAGAGAGCCTATGCCTTGATTATTCTGCGAGGTTCAAAGTCTATTTTCTGGAGAGCTCCAAAGCCCATTTCATAGTCCTTAAAGAGAGCTCTGGCTTTGCTAGTGCCTGTCTTAACGGTAAATTAGTTAAGACCTTTATGGGGTATGCCTCGAAGTAAGGTTTAAGCTTTCTTGATATTATAACCATCAAGTACAAAAATTTTTTTAGGTGTGAGTAACGGACCTCTGGACCTATCAAGAGCTTGCTCACATAATAAACTAAGAATTTTAGTCCTGACCTCTTTACTATGAGCACAAAGCTTACAGCTTTATCAGTAGTTGTGAGGTACATTAAGAGATCCTCCCCGGCCTTTGGAGATACTAACTGAGGCGGTTTTCCCAGGAACTCTTTCATCTTAGTGAAGGCTAACTGGCATTCTTTGGTCCATTGAAAACCTGTAGGTTTCTTCAATACATCATAGAACTTGGACCCTTTATCGGGAATTTTGTTGATGAATCGACTGAGAGCTACCATCTTTCTTGTTAAGCTTTGTAGCTCTTTGATGTTCTGGGGAGCTTCTATGTCTAGTAAAGCTCTAATTTTGTCAAGATTTGCATCAATCCCTCTCTCTGAGATCATGAAGCCCAAGAATTTTCCTATTGAGACTCCAAATGTCCATTTTTTTTGGATTGAGCTTCATATGTGCAGACTTCAGTGTTTGAAAGGTCTCTCTGATGTCTTCAACAAAGTCTTTTAAGGTCTTGAACTTGATGACAATGTAGTCCACATAGACCTCGATGTTTCTAACGAAATGTGCTTTGAAACTTTTATGCATAGCTCGCTGAAATTCTGCTCTAGCATTCTTCAAACTAAAAGGCATCTTGGTGTAGTAATATGTCCAGACCTTTGTTATAAAGGAGGTCACTTCTGTGTCTTCCATTGCCATGGGTATTTGATGATACCTTTTATATGCATCCAGGAAGCATAACCATTGGTATCCTGCAGTAGAATCAATCATCTGATCAATGTTGGGTAATAGGTAGGTATTTCTTTAAGGTCATAAAGTTTACACACATTCTCCACATTCCTTCTTTCTTGGGGACCACCACTGAATTGGCTAGCCACTCTAGGTACAAGACCTCCCTTAGTATTCCTACGTCAAGAAGAGCTTAGACCTCTCGAGCTATCACCTCATTTCTTTTGGAGGAAAATGTCTGTTTCTTCTGTTTCATTGGTTTTACTAAAGGTCGTAGACCAACTCTGTGCTCAACTATGCTTTGGTCGATTCCTTCTAGGTTTGTGTTCTTCCAGGCAAAGACTTTCAGGTTCTCTTATAGGGTGTCTACCAACTTTCCTTTGATCTTTGGGGGAAGAGAGTCTCTTATTTTGATTCCTTTTTCCAGAAATTCAGCATTCAAGTATACAATTTCCCCTTTTCCTGATGCCTGGATTCTTGACCTTTCATCCTCTTTGAGAAGGTCGACGAGCTCTACTATTGAGTGTTTGTCTGCCTGAGTCTCAGTCGAAGCATCTCCTTCCTTCAAATAACATTCAGATCCTGTCTCCTTAGAGGGTGATCCAATCCTGTCCAACTTTGATTTTCATGTACTAATGTATGAGGGAGATCTCTACTTGCAAGTCTATGACTCCTTTTCTGCCTATGATGGCGTTATAGGTCCCTGGCACATCACCCACGAGCCACTCCATGACTTCAGTTATTCATTTTGCGTCCACATTGGCTAAAGTTGGGACTGTTAGAACCCCATCTACATAGGTCGTTGAGCCACTTAAGCTCGTGAGTAAGATATCTGTCTTGATCAACGAATCTCTGTTGAGTCCCATCTGATCAAATGCCTTTTTATAGAGGACATTGACTGCATTTCTGGTATCTACCATAATCTTTCTGACTAGAAAATCCCCTATTTGCAAAGAGACTATGAGAGGTTCGACGTCTGTGCCTCTCATTCTTTTGGACCTCTTTTCAATTGAGTTTAGCTCTCTCACAAGAGGTCTTTGCGGTTGCTCTTGAGGTCTCTATTCAATTGGACCTCCTACTTGTGCCGAGAACTCTTGCAAGTGACCTTCGTTGATGAGCCTATTTATTTCCCTTTTTAGGTCGAAGCAGTCTTCAGTAAGATGATCATGATCTCCATGATATTGGCAAAATTTATTCATGACCTTTTTGGCCATTAGAGACTTTAGAGGTCGTGGTGGCCTCAAAAAACCTTTTCTCTCGATGGCTAGCAAGACTTATGCTCTTGGGGTTTTCAAAGGCCTGGTTACTAGGTCAGGGAAAGTCTTCTTCTTCTTCTTTTCTTGAGGTCCTCCTTTTGGTGGGAGGTCCCTCTTGTCTCTCTCTAGCGATGTTCTTTTGTTAAGGTTTTACCTCAGTTGTTTTGTCAGTAGGGGGTGTAAATCCAGGAATCTTCTTCTAGATGGCAATTTCTTCTGCCTTTATCAATCTCTATAAGAGAGTTTGCAACTGTTTCATAGTAGAGACCTTCTCCTCTGTAAACCTTGGCACTACGTATCCCCTTGCAATCCTTGCTTGTAGGAGGTGATTATATAGCATCATTATTTTGTTCAATTTCTACAGCCTCGTAATTGAAACGGCTGTAGTGGTGCTTTCTCTGACCTTTTGTTTGATTGTAAAGAGGTGGTTGATGTCTTTTTCACACCTCTGGCTGCTCTAATAATTCTTCAAGAACAGGTCTTTAAGTTGATTCCAGCTTATGATGCTTACTGTTGGCAATCCCTTGAACTAAGATTGAACCTTTTTGGTTAATGTGAAATAGACGGCCCGTCATTTTACATGGTCTGGGTACTCAAATAGATCCACGTAGGAGACGTAGTTATCAATGTGGAGTTGTAGTTCCATGATCCACTCATATTTTGTGGCAATTTGAGTTGGCTTGAATCTGAGGGGCATCTTTCTCAGCCTGATTTTGTCCACAGTGATCGTTCAGTGAGTCTACCCATTTTGTGGATTAGGACCTTCAATCTTTTCAGGGTTGTTATTAGATTCTTTCTTTCCCCCATCTGCTGGTGCCTATGTGTTCCTACCTGCAATTTGTTCAAGGTGATCATTCCTGGGTTGGTCTCCAGGAGCTTGTCCATGACGTTCTTTTCTTTGATTTCAAGAGATAGTTGCTCTATTTTGTCTTCTCTCTACCATTTCGCAGAGTTTCTCAAAGGTCTGCAGGAGGTATACTCGTTCTGCTTCCCATTTCTCCATTACAAAACATCACCCGATGATTTCAAAATGCTCAATTTCACCACAGTATGAGAAACATTCCATAACTTCCTTTTCACTGGTGTCAGGAGAAAGGCTCATAACTTCTGCTATATAACTGCCTAGAAACATTTCTTCAGGATGTAATATGAGACAGTCGAGAACTTAGTTCACAGCAAAATTTCAGCAACCTAAAAGAAATTAAGAAAGTTGTTTGAATTAGCAAATGCAGCCAAGTTTAGCTGAGAAATATGCATCTTAAAAATTCCAACCGAAAGAGTTATGATCATAACCATGTTGGGAGTAACATATGTCAGCACTACAAATTGCATGTGCTCTTGCAGATTGTTGATAGTCCAACTATTACAGGGGACTGAAGAAATATAATCCTTTATATTGTAATTGTCCTCTCTACTCATTAGCACAATAAAATTATAAAAGACATCAAAGCAGGGGAATGATGACAATTACTGTAATGTGACACGTTATTAGAACTTTTAACATTTTTACCCTATGAAATGTGGACTGAGTATGATTAATGAATTGCAAGACTGAAGCCTTTAACAACTAAATCTCAATTACACTTCAGAATGGACATTAGAATCCGGTGAACCTTCCTGCTAATGGTCCCAGTAATTGGACAAATGGCCTCCAAGGTGTGGTGAACACTAGCAGAAATTGGCAACATCATTGAACTTGTTAGACGAAAATCGTATAAATTCACAAATCTAAAACATCAAATTTTCAACTTTGCCCTAAGATAAAACACCAATTTCTCAAATTGATTTAACACCAATTTCTCACCTTCTCAACTTTACCAGAAGAATAATGCAATAGAAACTGGCGAAAGAAGGCTGGCCGTCGTAGTGGAAGGAGAATCAAGCAAAGTAGAGAAAAAAATTAAATGGACACCCAAGAAAGAGATGAGTATGTCACTGCTGCCATTGAATGATCCTTAGCCTGATTGAAGTTAAGGTGAAGAAGGTGGCTCCATACGGAGGAAACTAAGGTACAGGTAATGGCTTGCATCCTTTGCTTAATTTAGCTCAGACCTTGATGCTGCGACTCAGGCATTACTCAATAGAGGTGCGAGGGCCAAAGCTCTGCTTTGGTCCACCACAATGGGCAATAGTTAAGAGAGTGCGCAAGCTCCCGAACGCCCTCACCCACGACTTTCAAAGAGAGAATATTCCCTTGTTTGTTGGGCGAGTTGAAAAAAGCTAGCCTTTCAAACCCCATGGCATCTGATTCACTGGTACAGACCCATTCAACCGACAATGGAGGGAAAAAATAACCTCTTTTCTGAAGAAGTTTAGCTTGGAATTAAGGAGACATAATGACATCCCCTCAGTTTTTGCTCTATCACTAGTGGTTAGCTCTTCCTGATAGGCTGAAAAGGATGAAAGCCACATTGGCCGCATCTTTGCTAAAGAAGAAATCGGGAAAGAATGTATAAGAAAGAGATGACTGTGTCGCCGCTGCCATTGAATGATTATTAGCCTGATTGAAGTTTTCAAAATTCTCAAAACGGTGTCGTTTTATATTTGGGGGTAGAAAATTAATTTGTTCAAAAATTTCAGAAGATAAATTGGCTCTAAATATTGGAGCCACAAATTCAATTTTAATTTTATTCATTATATTTAGGGACCAAAACAAATGTCCCTAAATAATTGTATTTATTTGACTTAAATTATTATTTTCTAAGACGTTTATAAATGTCTCTAAAAGAATTCAATTATAATAATTTTGTCTTAGGCGTCCTAGAAAATTGCAAATATAACATATTTTTTTAAAACAAAAATATAAATGTCCTTAATTCTATTTTCATTTATATAGGACTATTATAAACGTCCTTAAATTTTTTATTTATAAATTCTCTAATTTTAATTCTAAAAAAAGTCCTTAATTCTAATTATCAATAATTTGATTTTTTTAGGACATTTATAAACGTCCTTGATTTGATTGATAATATTAAAATTAACTATAAACGTCCTAAAAACTATTTAATAAGACTACTTAAATTTTTTTCTCAAGTAAACGTCCTTAATAATAGTCTATTAGGATTCTTAAAACAAACGTCCATAAAACCCATATTTAGCATAGTGTCTGTCTTGTGTGGGCATCCACGTCTTGCTGGTTGTTCTCCTGCCATTGCGATTTTAAATTTTTTGTTTTCAAGAAAAGCTTTTGTAAGTTCCCACAGACTACGCCAGAAGTGATAGAGTTCAAAAGAGACCTTCGGGTTCGCCGTAGCAATGGCGCCTGTAAGAACAAAGGAAGAAGAATGAGATTCCCGGAGTGGGTTGTTTCCTTGAGGATAACTCCGACGATCAAGTTAAAATCGGATTGTATGGTATGTAAATCAAAGAGAGTCGATGACTTCTCTATTCAAAAATGTCATTACCCAGATTTAGATTATTCTGAATTGAAAAGAGGTTACATGTGATCTGTGATCAAGATTCCTTTAAAAGGATAACTGATTGGCTAGAAATTAATAGTTTCCTAATTGGAATCAATTAGTATCCCTTGTAATTTGAGTTGATTGTGGAAGGTGTATCCCGCCAATCTTGCAGTGATCTTTTTAAGAAGTTTCCTTATTGGAGTACACCATGTTTCTTAAAGAATCTAGGCGATCATTAAGGGTACATTCTGTGACCTCTAGGAGTCCTGTAGAGCTAGCTAGAGACCTTCATGGTGCTCTAGTGTCCTCAGTTGTGGTCTAGTGACCTAGTGTCTGATCCAACAACCTTGGAGAGGTCCTCAGCGACCTTCAACTCTGCCATTATTCCAGACTTGGTGGTTGTAAAGTTTACTGAGATAAACAGAGGTCGTGGATTAACTTTTTAGACCTTCATGAGATGTATTGTTATATGTTTATAGACTTCTGTATTTCTGGACCCAAGAGTAATTTGGGTCGGATCTTTACTTGATGAATCGGGTTGTAGGGTATTCAAGTAGGGTATTTGCCCATCAATATATATATATATATATATATATATATATAAACACACACACATATTTACTGTGAAATTGTTACTAGTTCATTGACATAAATATGTTGGATTAGTATGTAATGGAGTATGCGCAAGACTAAAAATTTTTGAGAAAGTGAGTAGATGTGTCAATTTGAAGTCAAGCTGGGCCAATTTTCGTCCTGTAAATTAGAGTCAGCACGTTGATCTATTAATGACTTGGGCTATATGTAACCATTAGATTTCCTTTGTCATGTTTTATCAAAATTAGGATAACATTTTTTTTCTTAAAATGCTTCTAATTGTTAATCAAACCAAACAGTTTACAGAAAAAAAGAGAACCAGACAAAGACAAAGGTAATATTAAAATATATAGTAACAAAGAAAGTGACTTATATTTATTCATAAGGAAAGTGAGTTCAAATGATTTTTAAATAGTAATGGAGGTAGTACATTTTTAAAAAATTTAAATTTACCTATAAATTGTCAAATATTACTTTCTCTGTTCAGATTTTGAATATTATATGTTTATATTGATAAACTATATTAAAAGAAGAGTTTGACTTAGTTTATTTTAAATATAATATCAATTATTTTGTAAAATTTTAAGCAAATGAAACATTCAATTTCAAACTGTTCAAAATAAAAAATATGAATATTCAATTCCATATTGTTGGTAGGAGTATTAAACTATATATATAAATATATTTGTATTTAAAAGGGAGATTAGTCATAGTAAGACCTTACCTTGTAGACAAAGTCAATTATAATATCAGATCTTTTTTCAGTCAAATTAGTGCCTATACTATTCACAAGCTGTCAAAATGATACTTCTGATCACTCGACAGTAATTTTTAGCCAAATTAGTACCTACAGTATTTACGAACTGCCAAATTAGTACCCAGAAAGGGAATTTTTCACTAGAAAATTAATGTCAAGTGATCGGAAGTATCACTTTGGTAGCTCGTAAATAGTACGAGTACTAATTTGGTTAAAAAAATGGATTGGGTATTACAGTTGACTTTGGCTAAAAGATAGAATACCAATATAGCAAATCTCCATATTTAAAAAATATTTTATGGACTCTATGTATTCCTTATTAGAGGCTTATTTTTCTTGAAGTCTGATCTTACTTTTTAATTAAAGTTGTGGCTAGTCTTGAATTTATAATAAATTTTTTTGTTATATTCTCTAGTAAAAAAAGATTACAAATGTTATAAATTCGTTGATGTGCAATAATCGTCG
>JAWZTD010000067.1:97762-108814 GCA_035221335.1 Echites panduratus
ACTAGTTGCAAACACGAAAAGCATATGGTTTTGATTTTTTCTAATTTCAGGCACTATGATGATAAAGCTGCAGAAGCACAGCAGGGATTTTGGAATTGCCCATGTGTTCCCATGAGGGAGAGGTAACATGCCAAATTTTCTTCCCCTTTTCATATTCATGCATAGCTTCCAAATGATTTCAGCCTTACACTCATGATACATTAGCTGGTTTCATCTGTTTGGTTTTGTATCTGTGTTGATTGTATTTTGTGCAAATGTTGTTCTTTTTTCCTTGTGATCATCCAGTATTTTTCAACAGAACTTGCAAGTTAAACACCCTTTCGTGAAATCACTTTTAGACATTTAATACCAAACAAGTGCATACTGTGCATTTGAACAAACTTTCTATCTTGGCAGTCATAGATGGTTTATTCATGCGTACTGTGCATGTTGTTAATTGCACTGGAGGTGTCAGAAATTTCTTCCATCCAAGTCATTTTGTGGTAGGGAATCTGGGTAGGGAGATAATGCATGATTCTTAATTGGATCAAGTTCAATATAGGAAAGATCCTTCTAGACAGCATATTGTATATTAAGCAATGAACAGACCTTTCTTGTTTTGTGATTTGGTCTCTGACCTTGGACTGCTGTGTGTTATGCCAAACCTTTGTCAATTCCTTGTGCTCTTTTGGTATCTACGATCGTCACTCTAGTAGCACTTGTAAGACTGGTTGTGTTACTGCACTGGCTACTCCAGGGTGTTACGTGGATCTTCTAAATGGTTTGGCAGTCCTACTCCAGTCAATAACTAGGCACAAATTTGCAATTCCAATTATTGGCCAGTAATGATTTGGTTTTCCCAATTCAATTCATGATTTGTGCACGGCTAATTATTAAATGATCTGAAATTTTTTAATCTGGTTCATGCTTATCTTAGTGCAGTGTGGATCTGTTATAATATTTTCTATTTTATAATTTTACCCCGTTGATGTTCTTTGGTGCAAGCCAAGTTTCCTTATCTTGCACATTTACTAAAGATTCTAATGGAAAGATCCCTCTGGCAGGAAAGAATGTCACTGCATGCTTTTTCTGACCCCTGAGAATGACTTTGCCGGCAATGATCAGGTAACTCATTTGTCAGCAGTTCATTCTTGTGCAGTTAAATTGAACTCTGCTCTAGAATAATTTTATTATGGAAGTATATTTATACTAAATTTATGAGGTATATTATATTATTATAATATATGTAGTTTCTGAAAAAAAATAGTGAAACTACTAGTCCATGGATCTGTCAGTGAAAGTATATGCCTTGCATTGTATATATGTACTCATGGAGCTTGATGTTAATGCAATAGAGCCAATTCCCTTTGTTGGTTCTTATTAATTTTTTGGACTTTGCTTTGTGCTCTCTCATCTGATGTGTTTTTGCTTTGCAGACCATCTCACTCGAGGAGATAAAGCAAACTACGGCAAATATTTGATGCTTTAGTTCTTTGTTTTTGCTTTATTTAATGAATATTGTCCTCCATGTATATGGGCTTGAAATCAAGAATATACTATTTTAATGTATTCGGTGTATGCAATTGTTTACGGTTTTTTTTTTTTTTTGCAATGGTTAGAGTCGCACCAGCAGCAACTGACCTGACCGGTTGGCTACTTCGTGCATGTTTAGACTTGAATATAGACGAGCCAGGTTGACATGAATTGCTTAATGTTTCTTTCGTTCACAGACGGTGTAAATATGCAGCTGAATGAATGTATGCAATTATATAATGTTTTTAGAATCAGATCGGTCATCATCGAACTGAAAAAGTTATTGGTTTATGATTTAGTGATTCAATCATAATTGAATCGGTTAATTTAATAATTAAAAAATATTGATTTTGTAAGTTGAATTATATTAAAATTCATATGATTTATTATGCTATTTATTTATTAAAGATAGATTACTCTTTTTATATTATTATTTGTTTAGGTTATTTATATAATCTTCTTTTTTGTAATGTAAAATAATATATTTTATCAATGATATCTTAATTTTTTCTTCTTCAATAAATATTTTAATATTTAGATAGTTCAAAATGATATCAGAATATATTGAAAATTGAGGGATTTAGGTTAGAATTAGGGGAAAACAATTTAGGAAAATTTTTAATTATGAGTTTGTAGTTTTTTAATTTTTTCATTATAACCTAAATTTTTTTTTTAAACATAATCGGTCGGTCCAATGGTTCATCAGTTGGACCCGTTAGTCCAAAACAATTTAACAAAAAGAGTGGTTTTCTTCATTTTAGATTTTGAAGTTTCGACCAAACCGACCACTGGATTTGTTCTTGATTTGGCCAATACGGTTTAGTCAAGAAAACATTGCAAGTATGGAAATTTACATTTGATACAACAATATAATAAAGTCATTTAATCCTTCCGCCACCATAACCACTAATGTTATGAATTGCCCTTGGCGTTATTGCCTATAACTGTTGCTTGTCGAGCTCTATTACTTCTTATTATGTCTTTGTTGCTAATTTTAGTCACTTGAACCGATAAGTTTCAAATGTACTCTTTTTTTTTTATACAAATTTCTCAATTACTGAGTTTCAGATTCACTTTACATCTTCTATCCACTTTTTAATTTTAATCCTTGTTATCAATAAAGGAGAGTGAAAAAAAATGTAATGACTGAAAAACCCCCACATTTAAAAGTCATTCGACTTCCCCAAAACCATCTCTCACTGACTTCCCAAAATCATTTCAAACTGCTATCATTGAAGCTGAGCAGCGCAACTTCCATTTTGAATTCACTCTAATCAACTGCATTCCCTTCATTCCTGGATTTCCCGTTCAGTCTCTAAAATATTATTTAAGTTCTTGGAATTTTTTTAAAAATTTTTTTGTGTGTGAAAGAGACGTTGAACGTTTAAGTTTGTTTATTGTTAGCTCGGTTTGCATTTTGTTTTTGGAATTTATTTGTGATTTTCATAAAATAAGATTTATTGAGTTGCATTAGTGTTTCGAAAAGAAATGATTCAGTTTTATTTGTGTTTTGTATGGAGTGAAATGGTGGGTTGAGTCGGAGAAGATGATTGGGATGGGATATTGGCGTGAGTTGGAATCAATGAAATCGTCCCAAAATAACTATCTGGTTTTAGTGAAACCGTATCATCTAACAAGTTGGTTTCACTAAAAACGGTTCATTATTCAGATGGGTTTGAAGAAATCAACTAGTTATCCTGAGTCAGTTTCATTGATACTGACTTGTTTTTACATAACCTTTTTAGGTGAAAGTGGGCTCTATAATGAACCGATTTTTATTTATACATTTCTTAGGCTCAATTATGTTAAATAAAATTTAAAATGATATTCACGGAATAAGGTTTATTGAGTTATATTAGTGTTTTGTAGTGAAATGTTTCTGGTGTTATTTGTGTTTTGTATGGAAGTGAAATGGTGGGTTGAGTCGGAGAAGGCGATCGAGGTGGGAGAATAGTTTGAGCTAGTTTCATTGAAATCGTTTCAACAAAAGAGGTATCAGTGAAACTGTCTCAAAATAACTATCTGGTTTTATTGAAACCATATCACCTAACGATCTGGTTTCATTGAAAACAACTCATTATTGAGATGGTTTCAAGAGAAGTGTTTAGGGGATAATTTTGGAGAACAATTTGGCAATTTTCTCTATTGTAGTAGTTAACTTGGAATCAGATGTTGTAATGTTCCTAGCTTGACAACTGAAATGAACTAGAAGTGCTCTTTGTTTATAAATGTGTTCATAATGTTCAGAGTTATTTTACACAGTTTTCAATCATTGTGTACATTTCACCACTATCATTTTTTTTTTGGTACAAAAAACACGTACCATCAATCAATCCATTACAGAAGGATTGTTAATAAACCAAAATACAACTCATTGGAAAGATCATCCCTTGAACATAGAACATACCACAAACCCTCCAAACACACATTTCCTAGTAGAACATGTTCATCGAAGCCAACATTACAAAATAATACAAATTGGATGCCTTGACCTTCATAAGTTTTAATCATGATCTAAATAATTAAATTTCCAAATGTTAAAAATGAATGATTACATCACCAAACAATGAACAACATGGTCATGATCAGCAAAGCTAGTATTACTAACCACATCATTAGAAGCTTTTTCATTTGATTCTTTAGATCTGATTCAAGCTACCACTATCAAGATGCAAAGAATGTTAAAACCACCAAACCATAGAACCATTTGTAATAAATTAAAAGAAAAAAAGATAGTGGATTCAAATGTTACCTCTTATCTCTCACAACTCAAAAACCTTCTTTTGGGTTGGTGTCAATCCATAGAATCCTAAGGAACAAGATTTCCCATGATAACATACCGTCATAGTAGTCATACTTGAAAAATACTCAGGTCTTTTCATGGAGACCAAAGCTTCCAAAACCTTGTTTTTAGTTGCTCTTCTCGTGCGAAGCTTGCAAGAAGAATGAAGCTCCTCTTTCTTTATACTAAAATCTTGTTCTTTTGTAAGTGGGAATGTTTATCCAAGCTGAGAGTGGCCTAAAGTGCTGAAAATACCAAAAAATAAAAAAAATTTGGCATGTGTGAATCATGTGCAACTGTTGTGATGGCTTTCAGTTAGAAAATGGATGAAATACTAATGGGCAAGCTCATAAAATTTGTGTACCAAGTTGAAAGAAATAAAAGAAGGGGAATTAGATCAAATGTTGGGTCAAACTTCAGGAATCAAATAGGTGGTTCCCCCCTCCCACCCCCCTAAAAAATTGCTAGAAAAGATTGCCATCATAACAAATAGTATGTAAAGAAGAAAAGATATATGTAAAACTATCAATATCCTTTGAACATCAATGGTGTTGCTGGATTCGGGATCATTTTTCCTCTCAAGGGCTTGGGCACCCTAGAGGATTCAGGATGCCTCTGCTGATGAAAAGACTCATTGGTTTCCCGCACGTAAGCCAAAGATTAAATATCTCCTCAGAGGCTCTCCGATGATTAAGTCAGTAAGGGAGAGAAAAAATGTAGAGAGATAACCTTTTTAGAAAGAAGAACATACCTTGCAAATGATTTGCATTTGGTATTTATAGTGAAATAATTATGGAGGGAAAATGATAGAGAAGTCAATTTAAAATTTGCTTCTTCTAACAAATGGAAATAAAATATTAATAATTAATTGCAATTAATTATAATATTTATTTGTATTTATTAAAATGTGTAATATACACCATATGCCCTTTCAAAACATAAATAAAAAAGCATCATTGATTATATCATCGATAAATTTACCACGTAGTTAACATTTGCACCGAACACTATTCTAGGCAGAAATAATGGAACAATTAATATCTTATTCGATTAATTGCGTTCAGGCCAAAAAGATTTTAAGAATACTTATATTATCATTAAATAATCATTCTAACATTATCCCCTTAAGATTTTAATACTAAAACCACAGAAAAAGAAAATGAATATTTGCATTTTATATATATCTTTGCCTTTTCAAAAAAAAAAAAAAAAAAAATAGAAAGGCATCATCAATTATAAATGTCCTGAATATAAGGTTCATAATATCTTTAACCATTCAGAACATTGCCTAAATAATATTTTTTGAAGCATTTGGGACATTACCTGGAAGTGACAGCTTGAACCTATGGTTCGTTTTAATTGAATTTGAAAAGATAGTGTACTTATCATTTTAAAATTTTTGAATAAAATTAAAATGTCTTTTCATTTTCTTTAAAAGACAACTATGTGAAGAAGATAAATAGATTATCGACACATCATCAAATCCAATGGCTGAAATTTATTCCCTCTTTTTTATTGATCTTTGTGAGAAATATAAATGGAATTCTAATGCAAAGAAAACACATTGGCATTATTATCGTGTTTTTTAAGAATTATTGAGAGAGCATTCTTTTCTTGTGAGAAAAATTATTATCGATCATTGCCATTTTCACCATTGTTTAAACACAAATTTGTGTTTAAAATTTTGGGTTTTTGTTGTTGTTTATGAAGATTTTTGCTTTTCTTGCAGAGCTTGTAGTTTCCCTAGTAAAGATTCAAGTTTTTACTTTTTGCTTCAAGGTTTTTTGGGGGCTCATTTGAAAGCTAACAATGAGTTCTAATGCAGGTATTTGATCTTCCAAACTTGTACTTTTTTGTTCAAAAAGTGTTTTGAATATGTCTTATTCATCAAGTTCTACAAGCGAGTCCATTGACACTGAGATTCGAGAATTGTTTAGCAAAGATATTTGGGGGGGGGGGGGAGAAATAGCTAGTAGTTTGGCTTTGATTGTGAATTGTATTAGAGAAGCAGATATTATATATGTGCAAGATGAAGTGGAAAGATTCGTGGAGGTAACTCCAAGAAACCATCCGATTGTAAATATCATAGTATTAGGTATGTTTGTGGGATTAGAGTAGTTGATTTTCCTTTCTGCAATGAGAAAGAAAATAGGAGAATTTTTTATTACCGAAGACCATATTAGTTGTATATGGAGGATTCTAAGGATAGTACAATTTTCTGTTGTGATGAGAACAATCAATACTTAACAAATGGTAGTGCGGTTAGTGAAATGAAAGCTTTTAGGAAAGAGTTTAACATTCCCTAAGACTGTGAGTTTTTATATCCTGGTGGTTCAGGTAGAATTAATAAATCACCTGTAGGTTTTGTAACCTCATATCACACATTTTAGGGTTGGATTAATTTTACCCTTTCACCCCTTGTTTATAGATATTTTGAAATTTTTTAGGATTCAACTAGGATAGATGAATTGTAATTTAGCCTTGTACGATGTGCAGGATCCCTTGTAGCAAAGAATTATGGCGAAAATTATTTATGGTTTACCAAAGAATAAAAATCGAAAAAGGAAGAGGGTTTATTTTATCGTCAAAAGTGAGCCACTCATACTAATATCTACAAGGGATCAAGCTCAATTCATGATTGTAAACATGAATTCTTTTATCTTCAACACGATGGTTTAGAGGAAATTAAATTCCCATGGAAATATAGAAAATCCATGAACAATAATATTCCCGTAAGCTATGACTCCTTGGTAGTTGAATACAATAAAATATCTTCATTTGAGTGGGAACTGAAGGGAAGTGAATCCTGGAATATGAATCTTCTTTGATACGGTGACATATTTAACATGTCAGAATTTGACTAAGTTAAATTCAGTATCTTGTTTTGTCTTTATCAAAAGGTATGCCTAAATGTCTAACAACTATTTTTCATTCATGTAGGAGAACAATTTGTTGCAAATGTGACTGAGAATAAGGCTGAGGCTACCCAGGCAAAAGCGTGTAAACCTTTAGATTTTTAAAATTTTGCCTTTTATTATAACTTGAAATAACTTTTTTATGCCTCTTACATGTGTATAGATAAAAAAATCAGAAATAGTTCAGAATTGGTCTCTCCTCCTCTAAGCCCAATTAAAATCGAATTGTACAAAGCCTGTGGCTAAACATGCACCAACTCCAACTGCTCCATAGAGCAAAACAATTACCATTCAGGAGCTAGTGGAGTCTGCTCCTAAAGGAAAGGCAGTTGATGCTGTTGCAGAAGTGCCAAATAAAAAGCTGAAGGGGAAAGAGAAGGAGGTGATCAATGTTGATAGTAGCATATTCATGCTCGAATAAGGCATTCTGTTAGAGGATTAGGTCAGTGGTGATAATACATTGGCAAAAGAGTGGTTAGACCACTGTTTTCCCACTGGGGAAAAGCAATACCACGATGATGGAATGGAAAATAGGATGAAACAAGTCAAGGAGAAGCATCCTGATTTTGAAATATCCAGGGATATAAAAGATTTTCATGAAGACAAGAGTGAATATCCCCTACCCTGGGAAGCGAATTTCGATTTAGAGGATATGTGTAAAACATTTTCATCACCCTACTCAGGCAATATTTCAATCGAATTAGATGCAGTGGAGGAGCCAGAAAATGCTTGGAATGGCTCCCAAAAGGAATGGAGGGACCATCAATTTTAATATTCCTCCATTCACTCCCTTGGCTAATATTCCTGAAGGGGAATACTTTCCCACCTTGGATGTACCCTCTTCTTGGCCTGAAAGCCAAGAAGCTATAGCTCCAGCTCCTTCTCAAGAAAATCAACCACAATAGCCAGGATTCTGAACATTGCTTTCTTTTGTACTTAAAAATTATTTTGTTCTTTATTAAACCTAATTACCTAACTATGTAGTTAGGGCAAGTATTGTCGAATCCACGTGATGTGATTCTTTCCGACTCTTTTCGGTGAGTAGGTCGACTCACACCTAAAGACAGGATTTAACTTAGGGTTTGTTTGGATTAGTTAGAATGACCTATGAGACACAACTCTCACAAACTATTCTCTTGATTTGGAAGACTAATCAATAAACTTATCCAGATGATTGATAACCATAGTGCAATTCTACAAGAACCTTAAAAGAGTTTTTGAAAAAATCTCACAATTGAAGCTTTTGTCACACAAAGGTGTAGAGAAAGGGTTTTCTTTCTTGATTTATTGAATAATGTTTTCCATATAAAAGGGACCCCTTCTAAGCAAATAAGTTTAAGAAAAATAATTATACAACAGCTCTCAAACTATGCAAGAGAATAGAAGAAGAACAAAATTCACTGTTGAAGTTGAGGTTCAGCCGGTATCAGTTGGGAGCAGTCAGGCATTGGGCAGAGCTTGTGATGGAAACCTAGCTCCTTCATCGCCACAAGGACCAATCACAAGATCAAAGGCATCAAAGATGAGGAAAGCATTCATTTCATTCATGCAAAGAACGGAGGGATTATTTGATTTGGGAGCCATCTTTGAAGGGACTAAGTTTGATGAGAAACAAGATGAATTGAGGATATGGAATATATCAACAATGAAGGGGATCAAAGCTACAAGAAGGGATGATAAAATGAGGCCTAAATGATGGAGAATTATGTGGGAGAAGAGGCCATTCGGCACCAAGCATAAAGCATCCGGCGGCAGATCAAATTCAACCAGAAATGCTACCATTCCAGTAGCTAGCTGGCTCTGTGTCCGGTGCACTACCTGGAGCAGGACAAAATTTCTTGTGGAGCAGCCGGTGTCGGATCAATATTGCTTGTCGCCAGACCAAGCTTTTCTAGCCACGACCATTTTGCATTTTAGCTCGATTTTAACTTGTTTTCTTCATGATTTGAAGGGTGTTTTAGGACATTATCACCTTAAAACGATGTAATTAGTTTATAATGGATCCCTACTATAAATACTTCTTATTTTGTATTCAAAACATAACCTAGATTGAAATCAAATTACAACTACTTCTCTTTGAGAGAAATTTTTTTATCATCTTGATCAAACTTGTGAGATCTTAGGAGACTCTTTTAGGGTTCTTGAGTGATTGCAAATTGGGCTATCAATTACTTTGCTTGAGGTATTGATGTGTCTTTACAAATCAAGAGAATGGTTGACGGAGAGTTTGCTCCATAGGTCATTCGGATCAACTACAAGACAAATCTTAATTGAATAGTGTGAGTTTGATCTTATGTTTGCCTTCTAATTGAAAATTCAATTTCAAAATCACATCAGAATGCTTGGCATTTAACATTGCACAGGAAGGAGGGCCTGATGTCTTCTAGAATTGATCAGCTCCAGTCCATAGGTGATCCTGAGCCAGACAGCCACTTGCCAAACCTGTCTTCTTTCACCCCTTTGAGATCATTTCTCATCCTTTCTTGTGTGCTTTCATTCCAATATTCCATGACATAATTTAGGCATGAATTCAAGCAAGTTTATAATTCAAAAGATGCAACATCCGTAACCTTTTGATCTCACATTCATCTTCAAACTTGGTTACCTCAAAGATGGTTTCAAAATAAAGTTGTTCTTCATTCTTTTGAAGGTAAGTGATTAGAGCCATCTTCATCTTGGATGCTCGAGCTCTCATGATAAGTTCGGAAGGCATTGATGGTGCTAGGTCTCCATCACCATAGATAATTGAATTCAAGTTTAATATAAACTAATCATCGAGTAACAAAGTGGGAATTTTTGGAAAAGTTTTGTGAAAAAGAATTGAAAACTAATTTAAAAAGTAGAATATAGATGAGAAAGCTGGTAACAAGAAATAGTCCATATGTGAGTTGCTATGGGGGTTAATCATAGATCAAATATGACACTTGAGTTATTCATTTTAGAATTTGTCTTAATGCTCAAATTCCTATCCTTTAATTAGACCAATTTCTCATAGCAAGAAATAAAATCCCTAACTTAATCAATTAAACATAAGTCTTGGAGATCAATAGAGTTAATCAATTACATTGCATTAAACATTAAGGCATGATCAACATCAAATTACGAAAAAATAAAGTAAGCTTTAATCTCATGTAATTTGATTCATGCAATTCTCTATTGTTAAATGAATCTGGTAGCCAAAACCTAATTTAACAATAGTTGCTACTTGGTGAATTTAGCAATCTTAGTGATAATATTTAAACCTTAACAATGTAATCATGCAAATTAATCTAGGTGATTAGGCTAAATAAATAAACATAATTAATAGGATGAAAACAAGAATTGCATAAATACTCAAGAATAAAGATCAAATTTTTAATAAGAAAAACAAACCAAATCTCATAACCCCATATCAAAATAACCTACTTCATGTTCTTGTTAACAAAAGAGAACTACTTACAAGACATGATTAATAAAATCAAAGTAAATATTAAAGAAAATTTGCTTTGAGGATAATAATCTTCTTGTGTCCAGGACTTTTCTGGTAATCAATCTTGAATTGTGTACATTAAGTCTTGACTAAGGCCCCCTATTTATAGGAGTTATAAGAATGACGGGGATCAAGCTCTAAGATTACTGAATGGAACTATTACAAGGGCAAGAGCTTCGAAGATGAGGAAAGATTTGGTATCATTCATTTAACGGAAGGAAGAACTCTTTAATTTTGAAGAGATACTACAAGGATCAAAGCTTGAAGAATTCCATGATGATAAGAAGCTTTGGAATGTGATGAGGTCCAAGGAAGGATTGAAGCTTATGAAGATAAACATTTCAAGAATAAGTATAAGAAAGGCATGAAGACAA
>JAWZTD010000067.1:108914-122080 GCA_035221335.1 Echites panduratus
ATAGTCTTGTATGTAACTGATCATAACTCTTCTAAGTCTCGATACCCTAGAGTGTGTGATAGGTCAATCCGAAACTCGTGATACTTGATCTGCATCCATAATAGTGAAGTTGAACTTTAATTTATGGAAGTTGTATTTTCTCTCTATTTATTTTAATAGAATTTATGTATTCATGATAATACTTTCTTTTATTTTACCATTATTTAGGATTGTGTTAATACGATTCTAGGTTCTGCTTCAATTTACCTATCTCAGAATAGATATCATTATAATTCTTTATCTTTTTTAATGACAAAGTAATTTTCTTTTAATTAAAATTAAATTAATATGTGTAAGAATTATTAAAATAGAGGGAGATTACCCATAGTCTTTTTTACCAATGTCAACTGTAATACTCAATCTTTTTTTTGACCAAATTAATACCCATGCTATTTAAGAGTTGTCAAAGTGATACTTTCGATCACCTGATAGAAATTTTTCTATCGAAACATGCCCAACATCAAAACCTACGTGCCTTTGATGAACAAGGTCAAAAAAGAAAAATCACAATTTTCTCCACATAACCCTTTTGTACAAAGCCCACTCTCCAAACTACAACCATGGTGGGGCACTACATTCAAATCTTGTATGCTGCTAGCTTGCTATTGGCTGGACTGTGGCCTGGCACGAACGAAGCTGCTGGTTGATGAAGCACCGTTCTGCCATGGCAGATTTGCTCAAGTTTCTGCTTCTGATAACTGCCTAGAGACGTCGTTGGTTGCCACTGCTAGGTCTGGGATTTTGCTTGCCGATTGCCACCACTCTTGACTCTGCTCTGGCGGCTATGACATGGAGGGTTAACCCCGACTAGTGTGCGGTCAAGATGTTGTCTACTACTTCGGTAGTTCGACAGTTCCGGTAAAGTCTTTCTTCAAAAAAAATGATTTAGATTTTTTTAAAACAGTAATAGACAGTCTAGAGAGTGGGCTCTATACAAATGAGGTTTGGGGGGTTGGATGAATTGTGATTTTTCTATTTTGCCCTTGTTCAACGAAGGCACTCGGGCTTTAATGTTAGGCACGTAATGTTTTGACAGAAAAATTATTGTAAAGTGATTAGAAATAAATAAGGTATGTGTACTAATTTGACCCAAAAAATCAACTATTATAGAGTTAACTTTAACTAAAAATAGGATACCACTAGGAACCATCTCCCTAAAATAAAAAATAAAAGAACTATTAGGCTGCGTCTGATTTACTGCCCATTGTAGGAATAGACAATACATGACAAAAAGTTGATAGACAGAACAAAAATTTTTTTTATCTCCAATGGCGTGTTCGGTTGCAGTGGATAGAACAAAGATCCATTATGTACAATATAATTTTGGTTAAAGTGATCAGTACAAATAATTTATTATCTATTTACTAAATTATCCTTATGAGAAGAAAGACAAGAGTAAAAAAATAATTTTTTTTTATTTGGGAGACAATGAGTTAGGTTTATGGTTAGGGTGGAGCCGGGATGGAGTGGGGTTCGGGATGGGGTGTGGGTGGGGCTGGGTTGAAGTGGGGTTGGGGATGGGGTGTGGGTGGGGCTGGGCTCAAGGCGGTGGTGATGCTAGTGGGGTGAGATAGGATGAAGTAGGTTGATTTCTTTGGAATTTGGGAAAAAAATATAAGGATAATTTTGTTATCTTATACTACTTCCGTCCCATAAAGATAGTTCACGTTTCCTTTTTCCTTAGTCCAAAATTATAGTCCAGTTTCTTTTTGAGGAGAGATGTTTATAGGTTAAAAGATAAAATTACCATCATTAATTATCTGTTCATATCTATTACTTTCAATTCCAATAAATTAAATATAGGATATAAAAGTAAAATTATACTAAAAATTAATTACATTAATTACACTAACTAACTTTTCTTAAGATCCGTAAAGAAGTAAAGCAGACTATGTTTATGGGACGGAGGTAGTATATTTTTTTTAGAAACAAGAAAATCCACCCACTTTGAAATGGATTGGTTTTTAACAAAAAAAAAAAAAAAATTTTGTTTTAGGGACGTGAACCAAACGCAGCTTAGGATAAGAACCTTCCAGCTGATAAATATTTCCATTGTTATCGATCTTTATACCAATATTTCCTTGTCAGTCTCCCATTCACATGCCACTCTTTAATCTCAATCGCTACTGTATTGTCTGTGGATTCCTGCCAAGGTCCTCACGGATCTTTTTCATTTGCATTTGATTCCTCCTGCTCTGAACCTCGAAGGGCTTTTTAGGAGAAACCGGGAAAGATGATAATCATCTCCTTTCTCCCCTTCGATTATCGATAGAAACTAAGAATGTAATGTCTCCTTTATTTACTTAGGTCTGTCTGGTAAAAAGGCGGCGTTACGCGGTTATATTTGAGTTCACTCGGAGGAAAATCTAGCTTCTTGTGCTTTTCAGAGGAGAAGAAAAAGATCAAAGATGTCCAAGCCCCAGGTGACCATCACCCTGGGGAATTCGGGTCAAGTACTACGTTCATTACTCTTAATTTTTCTTTCCCCCCAATTACTGATAAAATCTGGGATTTTGACCTAAAGTATTCCTTTGAGCTTTGCTCTTATGGGAGTACTGTGTGTTGTTTGTGTGCCTGAATCAATGTTCAACTTTTGTAAGTTCGAAAGGTCCAATCGGTTTAGTCTGCAGAGTCATAATTTTTTTTTTTTCCCGGCACCGTTATAGTTTTAGTTCTTGATTTACAGGTGGTGGTAAAGAGGCCGTGGGCTACGTCTGATTGTTTCGGGGACGATACCTCAATGTTATCAGGGAGCAAAAGATCTCTGGTAGATAGAAATTCTGAGGGCTCTTTATTTTCCGCCAACAAAAGGTGCAATGTTTTGTGGAGTTTGGGTTAATTTTGTGGTAGTTCTATTTAAATTGGAGGTAACGCCAAAATGTGTTTTCATTTAGCACCATGTGCTCACTGTCTAAGGGAAAAGGTGGCCGGGGAGAAACATACTAAATACATTTATATGACTGAAATCAATGATAACAAATTTCTGTATGTGCATTTCATTAATTTATTGTGGTGGAAGCTTTCTGAGACGCCTGGTATTTTACAGCTGGTGCTAATTTTCTTTAATTTGTTTTGTTCAAATTTGGTCATATTCTCAGACTGCGAGGCGATGTGATCCCATGGAGTTCTGGATACGGGGTCCCACGTGGTAAGACTTTAATAGTTCTTTTGACTACACTACCTGCCACCTCTCATATGTTCGTATATAAACACTGATTTTGATCTCTGATAATATTAATGTGCTTAGAAACAAGGCTCAGTGGAAATGACCTTCGTTTGAAGCTTTTGCGCAATAGAATGGATAAGCGAATGAAACCAGAGAAGCAGAAGAGGATTGAACAGGAGAAAATATTCAGAACCATTCAATCTTCAGAACGGCCTGAAGGATCCCTGCTGATAAACATTCCGCCATCCGGAAAAACTGGTGAATTGCCGCAGATGGAATCATTACGAAGTTCTTACAACTCCCTCTCTATGGAAAGACTAAGAACAAAATCCCCAGTTAGCATTCATAAAATTTCTGCTTGCATGTCTTCCTCGAGGTCTATTGATGAAGTGTATAGACTCCCACCGTCAAAGCCACTTGGTGCTTCAAGGACTGGTTATATGATGGATGCTGAACTCTTGGATCCTTCTCGTCCAAAGGGATCTGCATCTATGTCAGTTATGACTTCAAGCATGAGAACCAGTCTGGATTTGTGCAAGCCCGTGAAGGAATTCCCATCAGCAAGTAGTAGTGTGCCAAGGAGCATATGCCCTGTATGTTCCCCAACTCTGCAACCTCAGTTCCAAATTGAACAGAAATGAATTCTACTTTCATATTGAATTAGCCAAGCTTAAGCATTTTAGCTTCAATGAACTATAACACCTTATCTAAATCAGTTTGTTGAAGTTCCAAAATGGTTAGTGTGCTGTGATTTTAATTTGTCTGAGTAGAAAATTTGCAGCCTTCTTTGTTTATTTTTATTAATTATAAAAAGGCCCTGCATTAGCTGCCTCTTATACTACTTTGTTGTCTTTTAAATGATCCTTCCTTGGTGTTATATAGGAAGAACCTCTCACTGTGAGTAGCCTGTTGTATTCACTTGGTTTGGGAAAATATGCCATCCATTTTCAAGCGGAGGAGGTAAGGAGTTTGTTTCAGGGGAAAAGTCATAATTATCTACATATAGCTGTAGACTGTTGGACAACTTCAAGGTTTGCATACTCCATCGTTTACATGCATGGAAAAGTATACCTGTCTTTCCTGTTTATGTATATTGCTTTTAGAAGCAAGAGTCTCAAACAATTTCTTCATGCTTCTCTGCTCGGCTGGAATTAAGTAGCCATTGGAAGAGCAGGTGTGAGCTGAGTGTGGAACTGATGATATATTTGAGGAATATTCTAACTATATGGAGAGTAACAATATGATTTACTTGCACTTCTTTTTCATGGGAATAGAAGGAATCTGTCTAACATTCTCATCTCTAAATCTTTTTTATGTAAAACAATCATCAATTCCGTGGTCTATTAAAAAAAAATTCCTTGGTCTATTGGACAATTCTTTTTGTTAAACAGAAACGTTACATGCAGCATCCCGATCACACATTTCAATGCCGTATGCCGTTTAATCTAAATGGCACTGGCATTTAGCAACTACTTAATTGCATCACTTAGAAGTAGATAGCAAGCTTTCGTAAATCTGCCAGGCTTATATAGCGAATGCAATTGCGCAACATCTTATGTTTACTTAGATATATATTGGAGACCGTTCTCTAGTTATTTTTGTAGCTTTAATTATCATTGTCAATTATAAGTTCTTTTTCAGAAAAGGATAACTTTTAATTAGCGTCACAATTATTCATGATTGGAACAATATTGAGTAAACTATCATGGGAGTTTCTTGGTGTTATATGGTGTGTTCTATTTCTTAAGTACATAATGGGATTAAAGAAACAAAAACTGACCATAAAAGTGCTCTCTTTGTTAGATGGTGAGAAGTCTGTGTGAATAAAACTGACCATGTACTCAGATGCTATTTACTTGATGATTTAATTACACTTTTTTTTATGCTGTAGATTGACATGGCTGCACTGAAACAAATGGGGGACCGTGATCTGAAGGAGTTGGGAATACCAATGGTACAGTAATTTTTTTGAAAGCATATGAGAAATGCAATCTATTCATTTTCACTGTGATAATTGATACTTGTTTTGCTCGAAGGGCATCATGCTTGACAGAGTGGTGTCAAAAACATTTCTCCAAAATCTTCTGTATCTCTGAGTGTGTTCTAGAAAAAAAATTTGGCGACTCTTTACATGTTTAGGCATTACTTTCCATCACTAGTTTTGTGTGCGGAATTGGAGAAATCCAATGAAATTGCCCTTAATTCCTAACCCTCTTAAATAATTGGTCCACCTAGTTTGCATTGGTGCTTCCACTTTTATTCAGAAAAGTCATATAATGGGGAAGCCTTCTTTTGCCAATGAACTCAAAATTATCTAGTTGTCATATTAAACATATTCTGGCAGGAACATCAGTCTCAGAATGGACAAGGATCTTGATTTGTTTCGGTTTTCAAACATTTAACATTCTTATTTATCTAGAGAGAATATCCTGATTCAAGTCAGTAGGTTACTACCATTTGTCCAAGGATGCAGCTATTCAGAACAAGAAAGCATTATATGATCGTAAGTGAGCACATGTTGGAGGCTGATTTTCCTGTATATCAGTACTCTAAGCCACTTCCTTAAATCTCTTCCTTTGTTTTGCGTTTCTGTTATTATTAGTCATAGTTGGTTTGAGGTAGATGCTATTTATTTGTTCTTGGCTGACGGCATATGGATGTTTCCACAGCACTTTTTTTCACCATTGTTTCTATCCCCAAGTAGAAAACTAATTAAGTAATTTTTCTTTGTAGGGGCCAAGAAAGAAGATTCTCTTGGCAATGTTAGCAACTCGACCGAAACGACCTACAGCATGAGAGTTTGTCATATGCTGTGGTTTGTTTCAGCAGTGTAATTAAGGAAATTAAGATGGAAGATGTATTTCTGTTTCCAACCTAGGATGGTAACAATAGTTAAAAAGTCTCCAAATGTGCAACACCTCTATTTTGGTACGTTCTCTTTTCAATACAAGGAATTTAACTATTATGTAGCCAGATGATCTTCTGTTAAATAATTTGGGGACAAATAATGGATTCTTTCGGCATATTAAAGAATCCCAGAAAAACAAATGTAAATTTCATGTGCAGTGCATCCATGGGGGACTGATTCTTATCTGTGGTTCATCAATAAGCTTTGACAGAAGAGGTGGTAGGTGGTGACGTTGGGTGGCCTCCTCCCTTATTCGCACAATCTTTTCCATTCCTTGAAGCCAAGGCATCCAAAAACTTGTTATAGGGTTCCTTCCTATCACTTGTCAATGCAGAAGAGGATAACTTGGGCTTACAATCATGATCAGCTGGGAACCGGTGCTTCAAGCAAACTTTAATCTGACAAATCTTGCATGTGGTGTTATTGGAGAAGGTCAAAACTTGTCTGCACCGCTTAACCGGACACTTGGGTTTCTTCTTCCTTCCGGGCTCACAGTCTCCAGATTTCTCGTGCTTCTCCAATATGCGCTTCTCATCTTCTCCGTGGTGTCCTGTGGTCTCAATAGCCATGGAACATGTTTTGCAGATAAAAACATTGCGGCTATTCAAGTCAGCTTTCGGGCAGTCGTGAGATTTGGACGATCTATGCTCTAGGCAAAATACCTGAAAATTAATAATATATATATATATATATATATTAGATGGAATTAATGATCAATTGACAGAAGAAAGGAAGCAAACAAAGACAAAAAAGGGCCAAGACAGAAGGCCGAATTTTTTTTACCCTTTGACAACCATCGCATTTGAAGGGGAGAAAGTCGAGCTGTTGGCAATCAGAAAGTTGGCAGTGTCTTCCTAAATCTGGAAAAGCTTCTGTTCCTCCTGACATATTTTTCTTGCAATTTTCTTCCTCCGATCTTGTGATTGATCGATTTTGCAGTGACAGAAAAGGTATAGTTCTTCAACGGGCAAGAAATCCACAAATATCAGTTGAAAAAAACATATCTCTAATGTCATATATATAATGATAATCCAAATCCTATCTTGGCTTGGCGTCCAAGCCAAAGTTAAACGTTAATACATATTTTTCTACAAAAATATATAATAATTGAAAAAATATTTTTTATCCTTGTGGCGGCTAGCTACGCTACGCGTAACTGCGTGCGCATACACCGTTGTCATCTACGCGTCTCTCGTATCCTGGGATTCAGAATTAAAAGGACTAGATTGTTCCAGAGTTTACGACTTCATTCTTTCATCCTCGGTTCAGTAGCGTGGATTCGATACATAGTGTAGGAGGTCTTTCGGGACATCTTTAATGTAGGATTGGATCTTGTTAATAGTAATTTATGAACAAACTTTTGAATTAATATCAATTGAGATACATTTCTCAATTTATTTCTGGATGAAATCTTATAAGCGGGATTGTAGGATCCTTTTGGTTGAAAGTCTCAATCTAATAATTCGATACCAATTTCAATTTGAACCTCACATCAGACATCATTATCACTCCTCCATCTCTCTTGATACAAGTTTTATTTTAAATGGATTAAAAATATATATTTAAAATATCTTTTAAGTATATTTTTATTATTAAAATTATATTTTTTTATATTTCTTTTGTGTAAAATTGAATGTTTTTATTTATATTTTAAATTGTATAAAATTGAATGTTTCATTTTCTAAATTAATTAAAATTTATAAAGGAATTGATATTGTTATATTTAAAATTAATTAAATCATACTCCTTTAATAAAATTTTCTAAAGTCAAAATGATACATTTAATTTTAAAGTATATAATAAATGAAACAGAATATTAAGTGAAAGAGGAGATTGAAAGAAATATATCACCTTCGTCTAGATTTGAATGTCCTTATTTCTATTCTAGGTTGTCTGAAATTCAACGTCGCAATTCTTAAAATGGATAAATTTTTATTATAAAGCTTCAGTAACAATCAATTTAACTTAAAGAATTCACACCCATTTTCTCAATGATATCACCTCTAGTTACATAAATGAGAAGAATAAATTTCTAACTTTTATGAAAGTTAAATGTATTATTTAATTTTTTTATTAAATCAAAATGAGCCATTCAATTCCAAAATAGAAGGAGTAGCAATAAATATACATTAGTAATTGTCTTTATATATATATATATAAAATTTCTTCCATATGCTTTTTTATATTGTTTGTTTCTTTTATCCTTTCTTTATGCTTTTTATTAATTTTCTTTTTAATTTTTTTTTCTTAAGTAGTTCATCTACCTACGATTACTTACTGTTTAAGAGACAAATGCTTGATTTATTGATTTAAGAAAACTTAAATATCAAGTTATCATAGAAACCACACCAAAGTTGCAGGAATTCATCGAAGGTTTGTTGGAATTAAGTTAGAATAGAAGAATTTTTCGTCAACTATTCTCTTGATTTGTAAGACTAATCAATACCCTAATTCGCAAGTAATTGATTGTACTTGTGTAATCCTCTAAAAATCCTAGAAGAGCCTTTTAGAATACACTCAAGAAAAGATCAAAATGATCATGTTTCTTTACTCAGAGCTGAAATTTGTGTTTGTCATTCAAAGATAGATGATCCAAATCATTAAGTGTTGAGGTATTTATATTCCAAGACTTAGGTTAGCCTAATTAAGTTAAGGATGAAGTGTAAAATACATAGAAGTAACTAAATGATATGAAAAACCACAAGAAAAGTCAAGAAAACTCTATGATTTGCTAGCAGAGACAGAGGTGATCGGCTCCCGTCATGGAACCGGTCAAGGAGCTAGTTCTTCTCAAATCTCTTCCTCCTGTAGACCGGTGGAGAGCCTCCTGAAACCGAGCCTATGCTAGCGCCGGTCCTAGGACCGGTTGGAGCACTTTCTTCATATGTTGTTCCTTTTGTGCTCAATCATTTTTTGTTTTCAAATGATGCTTCTTCTAGTTCTTTTCCAAGGATCTTATGATAATAATCTTCACTAGAAAATGTTCCTTTTAAGCCTTCAAATGATATACATTCCATAAATTCTTGCTCTCACATTCTCCTTCAAGTTTGGTTGCTCCAAATATGGCTTCAAAATCAAGTCGGTCCTCTTTCCTTTGGAGAAATGAGATTAAGGCTTTCTTCATCTTGGAAGCTCGAGCTTTCGTAATTGGTCCATGAGACATCGATGGAGCTTGATCTCCGTCATTCCGCCAGTCCTTGGAAGGATTCGACCTTTAATTTTCACCATCTACATCAAAGAAAGATAGATCACTCACATTGAAAGCAGAACCTACACTGTACTTACCTTGTAAGTCAACTTTGTAGGAATTTTCATTGATCTTCTCAATAATTTGGAATCGTCTATCTCCCCTTAGATCGAGTTTGGTCTTTCTAGCTTGTGGAAATCTTTCATTCCTTAAGTGTATCCAAATCCAATCTCCTACTTCGAAAGTCACCTTCCTTCTACCTTTGTTGTGATGTTGGCCATATTTTCTGTTTTTCAATTGAATGTTCTCCCTTGCTTTAGCATGTAATTGCAAGACCAAATTAGCCTTTTTCTTCCGATCTGAACTTTGCACTTCATTCAAAGATAGAGGGGTTAAATCTAGAGTAGTTAAAAGATTAAAACCATACACCAATTCAAAAGGAGAAAAGTGAGTAGAAGAATGCACACATTGATTATAAACAAATTCAATAAATGACAAACAATCTTCCCATGACTTTAAATTCCTTTTTGAAATTCCTAATAGACTTTATTTTCATGATAACAAATTAATACTAATAAGGATTCAAGTATGTCATCTTAGGATGTTGTGGACTACATAGAAAAAAAAATTGAGCTTACAATTGAGAAGTCTTCTAAAACTTAATGACTCAAGAACTTGGAGACTTCAAGATTGAAGTCTAGAAGCTTGGGTGGATATTTTTTAAATATCTTTATACCAGGCTTTCTTTGATGATTTTTAGCACTAGAAAAATTATTTCTTCAAAATCTTTCAAAATATTCACATCCATAACAAGTATGTTTCAAAACATATTTATTTAAGTATTTTTTTATAGGCTTTTAATGACTATTTTATGAAAACAAAAAAATGCAAACTATCTTGGTCAATCATGTTTTTCAGACCTTTGACTACCCAGGTTTGGACTATCCAAACTTTCTAAAGTTAAAGTTCAAATCGCTACTGTAATTTTTTTTTAAAACTATCAAAATTATGACTGTTACAATTAGGCTTCTTAGACTATATTTAAGCTTCCAAAATCATTTAAAACATGATTCTTTTGGCACCAAAAACTCATTTGAGCTTACATTTCATCTACAATACAAAGATTTGAACAAAAATCTAGTGCTTCAAAAAGAATCATCAAAGGGACTTGATTATGAGCTTCATTTGTATCTATCTCACTCCAAAAGGAAAGTGCCTCTTGTACCCATTGTTTTATTTTGTTTATCTTCAGCATACTAGGTTATCTTTGTGAAAAAAAAATCCTTAGATAGGATTCTCCTAGTTTGATTCTTGGATTGTAAAAACTTGGGTTTGTAACCTTTGCATGTAATATTGCTGGTTCTTATTGGATTTGGGAAAATCCTAAATCAGAGAACCTTAGGTAGTGAACTAGACTCACAAGGGAGAGTCGAACCACTATAAATCATTGTGTTATTGTGTTTGTCTTGGTTTTCTTCCATTTAGCTACTTGAAAAACTTGTTTGAAAATTTATTTACACTACAAGTGTTTGATAATTGTGTGAACCAAGTTTTTCACTATTTTATTAAGAATGGTTTTCACTTTAAAAATAAAAAATCTTCTAAAAACCTAATTCAACCCCAGCAGGTTTTTCACTTTAGATTATGGCTTTCAACATTGTTCCTAAAGTCCTATTAACTACCTCAATTTGTCCATTCATTTGAGGATGACATGTGGTTGAAAACAACAATTTTGTTCCTAATTTGCCCCATAAAACTTTCCAAAAGAAGCTCAAAAATTTTGTGTCCCCATCGCTCACAATGGTTCTAGGGATTCCATATAGTCTAACCACTTCTTCGGAAACAAATTTGCAACAATTATTGAGTCATCGTAATTTATGTACTTACATTTTTCTTTTTAAATTGATTATTAGAACTTATTCAAAATGAAATTAAAATGTCAATCAAAACTGGCCATAAGTCCACTCAAGGTTTAGTCGGTGGGCCTGTAAGGCGATAACATAAGTGACAACAGAGCGTGGTGGGATAAAGGGATCTTTGAGAAGGTTTACTAACAGCTTAAGCTTTTGGTCGAACCTGTCCATATACATCAAAATGTCACGGACCATTTGCAATGCATTGTTATGATCAATCCATTTTCTGTTAAGCTCTTGCCTCAATCAATTTAACCATTTCTAGCAAATAGTGAGTCATTGTGGCTACCGGTCCAGACTACAGCTTCTCTCCAAATTTGTGCAAGGCCATATTGTTATCCCTTTTTAACTCCATATAGAGAGGTCAGAAAATACATATCATGTAATAATGGAAAATCGCATGACTAATAGCAACTGGAATAGCCATGTTGCTCCTAGAGTCAGATACAATAGTCTTCATGCATATATGTGTACTTATTATATCGTTCTCGGATGAGCATATGGATACTTTTATGTGTTACTCATCAATTTCTCTTATGTCTAAATATTGCTAAGAAGGATGTGTGGCATTGAAGAGAAAGGTACTGTAAGAAATGCCCCGACCAACACCTCTCCCTCCTCTTTTCTTCATATAATGATGATTTAATTGCCCTAGAATACTCTTTTAGCATGTCTTAATTCAGAGTCTAGACTCATATGAATTTTTTCTTGAGCTTTTGAGATCAAAGTTCCTAACGAAGACATTGGCTCCAAAAGAAGTGATTTCTCAACAATATCTGTTCTGTCTGCATATAAGGATCATAAAAACTACTGAGAATTTTTAAGCATTTCTTAAACAGGAAATGTAAATAATTTGGGTAAAATACCTATAGAAATTTTTCCTAAGATAACATACCTATAGAATGTTGAATTAGTAATCAAATCATAGTTATTGGAACAAACTACTCTTTCTGAAATTTTTCTTAAATTTAATAAAAAAATAACTGCTCCACAATACACAGGATAAAAGCATATATGAACAACTGAGAAAGAAACATGTAATGAGGAATCAAAAAAGAAAATTTGTAAAAATTCCTGTTTCTATTTACAGTAAGTGAACAAAGTAGCAAGAGATAGATGGTGGGTGCACCAAGTAGCTCCCAACAATGAAAAAGAGGGAAAAAATCCCTAAAACAAATCAAAACACTTAAACTATATATATATATTTATATATCATTTGTGTGGGCCTTCTCTAGCAAATTAGGTTATCCATTGATATAGCATTAACAATTCACCGCAAACCTAAATATCAAGTGGTGGCAAAATTCCTTCCTAATCTGTCACAGTATTTAGCTTTGCATCAGAATGAACACTTGAAACTGGTTCATCTTCAATATCATCATCCCTAGTCTAGAAATTCTGCTCCACAATACACATGATAAAAGCATATATGAAAACACATAAGAAAAATTGAAACATTATTTCTACTTCTAAGTTCAACATGAAAAAGAGGGGAAATGAAAAATAAAAAGTTTGCAATCGGCAGTTAAAGCCTGAAAAATCCCTCCAAGGCGTGTTTTTTCTCACAAAACAACACAAAAGCAAAAAAAATGAGACTACGTTCTTCGTTCTCAATCTCTTCGTAGAAGAACAATCATTACCAATACCCAATCTCAAAGATTCAGAAATTCCAGCACATACAAAAAAGGATGAAAAGTTTTACAAATCATTCACTTAAAGACGGTAAAAAAGAAAAAGTCAAAGATTTTCATATATTACTCACCTTCTTTCCAAAAGTTCTCAAAATCTCAAATGTTATACCCAACAAATAGAAAGAAAAAAAAAAATTTACCAACCACTTGTATATAAAACCAACCCAAGAATTGATAAATCCTTTGGGAAAAAATAAAATAGAAACAAGTCTTTGAGACCATAAAGGAAAAAACCAAAACAAACAACTCATAATACTCCTAA
>JAWZTD010000067.1:138350-160621 GCA_035221335.1 Echites panduratus
CTAACCATAATCTTGGATGAAATCTTGGGTAAGTTTTAATGTGATTTGTGTAATGTTGATGAAGATGGTTTCCTTAGCATGAATCACATCATAAGAGATAGTGTCTTTTCCATAAAGCATCGTATCCTAGAAATACTTAAAAGACTGGGGTAGGGAACACAAAAGTAAAAGGGCTTGATCTTCTTCCTCAATCTTGACTTATATATTACCCAAATCCATAATAATGGAATCAAATCTGTCAAGAAGTGAGAGTATAGATGTACCTTTCACCATACGCAATGTATACAAACTCTGCTTCAAATAGAGTCTGCTCTCTACTGACTTATTCATATATAACATCTTTAATTTTTCCCACATGCCTTTAGCTGTGGTCTCACCAGCAACCTTCCGAAGAACCTCATCGGACAGGTTCAGAATTATGCCTGACCTAGCCTTTTTATCTAGGTTGTCGAACTCTTCACTCGACATAATCTCTGCCTTCTTCTCCTTTCCTTGCAGCGCTACATCTACTCCATCCTGGATCAGAATGGCCTCCATCTTGAGCTGCCACATGCCGAAGTTGATACTTCGATCAAATTTCTCTACATATGTTTTTATTATCGTCATATCGACTGGCACAAATTTACCCGTGGATCTAGCTCTGATACCAGTTTGTTAGGATCAATCTTTGGGAAATTAGACAATAACAACAGAATAATAACAGAATATGTAGAGAAAATAAGAACACAAAAAAGATTTACGTGGTTCGGTCAATTTGACCCACGTCCACGAGCGAAGAGAAGCAAAGTATTATTAATATGAAGAAGGATTGGTATTGGAGAAATACCCCATAAACCCTAAAAGGGAAGAGAGAACTTAAGAGTATACAAAATACCTCTTGGTGGGTACATCTTGGTACACTTCGGTACACATTGGTACGCTCTAGTATACATTGGTACATCTTAATCTAAAGACTCTTGACGTCTATTTATAATACTCAAGGAAGGCAAAACTCTTTTTCACAATCAATATGGGATAAACTAACTCTTCTTAAACCATGTAGGATAAAGCCATTCCAAATAAATCCTAAACCATGTAGGATAAAGGTACTCTCAATAAATCCTAAATCATATAGGATCAAGGCATACCTAACAAATCTCCACTTTGACTTGCATCCACATTTTAAAATTTCAGGTTTTGAGATAAGCATCAACTACTTGTACGAGTTGTACCCCGACATTCCCAAAAAGGTGTCATGATAGTCAAAGGTGGAGCAGTTGAACGCTTTTGTGAGGTCCCACTTTGATCTTCTTTTTGCATTCTATCAAGATCAGGTTTTTACACCAACCACAAGTATGTCGCCACCAAGATCAAGCACCTCATCTAGATCAGGGAAGTTCAACTCTTGGTTCACCATCATGAACCTCAACAAGAGATCAAAGATGGGTGCTTGATTGTCGACATCTTCATTCGTTGGAGGTTTGAATGAGTTGCCAATTTACAACATTGCCGCTTAAGTTTAGATGACTAGCGAAGACCTAAAATTTGACATTTTAGGATAATGTAAACTAATCAATCCACTTATCCAACTTTATTTTCATTGGCAAGTAATGTTTTGATGCCATCTGTTTCAATCGTGGCGTTCGAAAGTACTTTCAGTGAAAGTTCCCAAAAACCAAAAACTAGAAGAATCTAAGAGTGTCATGACATCTGACTCTTTGGAATCTCTCATGTGTGCTTCCGAGTGGAAAAAAGTAGAAAGAAAACTACAAGAAATGACTCCTCAATTTGATCATGATTGAGACTTTTACATAGAAGCGTCGTCATCATAATGGGATACTATATAAATACAATATTTTTTATTTATAATTTTTTAAAAACAATTTTATTTATAAATTTTTATTGTGATTTTCTACAACCTTTATAATTTGAATAATTTATAAATTTATAGTCTTACACTCAAATTTGTGATACATTTTTCTAAAATTCTAAAATTTTTAAGTGTTAAACTTTTAAAATTTCCAAAGTTTCTTACTTTTAATTCTAATAAATTTTACTTCCAATAAATTTTACTTCCATGTAAGGACAGATTTTTTAAAAAAAAAAAAAAAAAGAAAACCAATGACCGAACGCACTTTGGCCCAAACCGTGCTAGGTTTTGCTGAGCCTAGTGTTACTTCTCAGCCTGGCATGACCTACCTTCTCCTCACGCCTACCTTGCTCGATTGAGACCGAGCGCTTCCCACCAGCCTTGCTCGACTAAGCGCCAAGCCCGCCAGCCCAGCCATTGTTAGGAAGACTATTACATCATTCAACAAAGCAGATGGAAAAAATAGATATCAAAGATTTCAAATTTAAATCTTAATAACATTCTATTTAAATCTTAACAATACTCTTTTGTATTGAACCAATACTTATTTAGACTAGTCTACCTTTTTGTGATCCTAAGTGAATAACAGTTGCGAAACTGTCACGTCAATTCAAGAATAGATGGTTATCCTCCGGATTATAATTCCTAGCATGAAGTAATCAGATTAAAACTACTGTTTCCTTCAATGGAAAAGAAAATATTTTCCAAAAATTCAAAATTCACACTTCACAGTAAGCTATTTAGAAGCTTGTCCGTATGATGAATGGACTGATTCCTGAGAAATTTGTATATGAATTTTCAAGGTCTAAATGAAAGTTTTGAATTCAAAATTAAGCATGAATCACATTGCTTTCCGGGACAATTGCTGAGCTGATCTTGTTTGGATGTCTTTTGTATATACATTTGTCACAGCAAAAAGCAGGAGTACAAACACAACTTGGGCGCTCATAATCCCAAAATGGCTAATGCTGTTACCAATTTCCATCCAGCTTCCTGTATTTCGGACCTGTCAAACATTACAATAGTCAGAATATGCCATTTTGTTCCATGAACCATACAAAATCGATTCCTATTCCCAGAGCAATCTTGGGAATAAGCCACAAGAAACCTGCACTCTTGTTTTCCAAGTATAATCATGGTTTGTATACATGTACACCACAAGCAACGTGAGGCTTGCATGTGAACTATGAACATTAAAAGAGACTCAATGAATTTTGGCAATTATCATAGTGTTATATAAGAAGCAAACTTGCTGTTCTGAGAAAATCTTGCCATATGTTCATTGAGTTACTCATGACATGATTAACTAAAAGTTATAGATAACAAAAAATGGAGCATCAGAGGAATGTGGAAACATACCAGGAAAAAGAAATGAATTGTCATTACATCCGAACACAATATAACCAGAAAATAGCAGCCCAACAGTGGAACCCGAATTAGCTTGGTTATTGAACTAAACACACATCTGCATTCATGTCCAGAGTAAGAGCTATTAATGCAACGTCTCCCTAATGAAATGCCAGAAAGTGGTGACAAAATCAAACTTATTAAAAGACCACATCAACAATATGATGGCATCAGAAACCCTTTAATTTTGGTTACAAACTATTTTCAAAGTTTCTGAGCATTTTTAATTGTTTTCCAACACAAAACCATCTTCTCCAATATGCCTCCTCTGAGCTGGAGGGTAGTTAGAACTAAATACAGGGGCATCTTTCTTACATATTGAGACACAACGACAGTAGCTGGATGCCACTGTTGATCCTTGAGGGGAGAATCAAGTATTGTAAGGAAATTTCAAGAATAGAACAGTTTAAGGATCTACAACAGTAAATCAGTACAAATCTACATATACTTACGTGACTAGGATGAAAGGTATCAACAATTTGAAAATGAGGAGAGCTGACATAAAAAATGGCTGCAAATTGAAGGAAAAATTATTAGACGTGCAAAAACACAAATAGGGGTAAAGAACCTCCATTCCCTGTTTAGTATTTACTTACGCTGAAAATCGTGATGAACCGATAAACAGATGAAATCTCAAAACTTGCAATACTAGCAAAATTACCAGTTCCGAAGAATGCAATATTGAAAAAGACCATCTGGACAAAAAGAGCACACAGTTATAGCATGTATAAATACCATATTTTTGAGTTGCAAAGGAAAGCATGGACCCAAACAATGAGTGATACATAATGGTTTAAACTTTCCATGCAGTACTTCCAAGTATAATGCACTATACCGCACAGAATTTGGAATTAATCCACTTTAAAAATTAAAAAGAATAATTGTATAGCTTGGTTGGAAATTTAACAGAACATGGAATTAAATATCCTCCCCAGTTTTAAATGAATGACTAAGTTTGATTGGGTGGGATGTTAAGTGTATACAACACATAGCAACTCAAGGAGAAAGTGGAAAATGAGTGTGACAATAAAATAATGAAGGTGACCTGAAAGTTAGGTAATTTGAAAGTTGGATAACCCTAGTCACACAATATCAATTAAAAGAAGCTTTCGTCGATTCTTTTGGAGTGTGATTTTGTCAGGTCATAAAGTGGGAATATGGGAATAAAGAAGGTTGTTTCTTACAAATGTCAGTGGAATTCGCATATCAGAAAGCTGGAGGCATCTCTCATCATGTTTAAGAATGCTGTTATCCTCCATGATCTTGACTGAAGTTGAAGACATGTTCGGCTTGCTGAGGCGGATATAAGCATTCTCAAACAGTATCCATGCCACTAATGCAAGAGCAAGAGCAGAATAAAAGAGAGCTTCATATCTGCATAAGGGTTCAAGAAGTATTATAACATACATGTGCAATAAGACAAATATTAGGAGTTCAATGAAAGTTTGAAATAATTTTATAGAGAAGTACCCGATAGACAAAAGTAGAAATGCAGGTGCAAAGCCAAGGTAGATGGAAGTCAACCGAGACAACAGACCAGTAGCAGAGAACAGTGGAAGGACCATGGAAAAAACTACAGCAGAACAAAGGGCCAATAATAATGATATTGTTAATTCTGAATAGAACTGTTCATAACTGGAGAATATCTTCTATATATATGCTTCAACCAGTTCAAAACTTAAAATTCAAAAGATAAGTACCATAATTTCATGAAAGCCATTTAGGGTAAATTTCAGTCTGATGCCATTGAACTGAACTTCAAGGTCTTATAGCTCCACTAAACATTGAATTCAATTGATCAACATGATACGGATTCAATTTCTACATATGATTCGGTCTTCCAATTGAATTTGTTAGAAACAGAAATCTAAATAAACAAATAACTTTGAAACTAGAATTAAGGGAGGAATAATCCAAAAATGTTCACAGGTAAAATCCCTTGTCAAGGATGTAAAGTTTTGTAGGAAAGCATGTGACATTCCATGCACACAAAAGAAGAAAAAGAGCAAAATAAATATGCGAGCATAAGAACAAAATTGATACCAGCAATGGACCAGTTTATTAGCTGGTGTAATGCATGTAATTCTTGTTTTTCTGTTCGGTGAGATGTCGATAATGGCACCATCACTGATGACAAGCCGACCAAAAATATCTACATCCACAGCAAAAGATTACTTTTTACGATTACTGCATCAAAGAAAAAGGCCCAGTTAGTTGAAAGATCCATGAATACCTGCAAGTGAAAGATCATAGGGAACTTCATTTTGTCTTTGTCATGAGTAAGAAGACCAAGCCAGTACTTATTCTGTCTAGCATGAAGATCCAGATGCTTCCCAATACCACCAATTACCATAATAATGATTCCACTAGCAACCCTACATAAGCAGATAACAGCAGTTAAAAGTACTGTTAGAACATTCCTTTCCGAAGCACTCAGTCAGGTTACATGCTACTTGTCACATATTCCAATGCAAGTTCCATAGGATTTCCAAGACCAAGAGGCACTTTCAGGTAAGCTGCCCCATTTTAACATATTTCTTAGAGGTTATCAAATAATAAGGTAAATAATCATTTTTAGTATATAATTGAGACAAACAAAACCACGTGTTAGTTAGCTGGGACATGCACACTGTAAGACTGCTTAGCCACATGAATTTGATCCTGATTCTAAAAGACCAGGCTGAGACACAAGAAACTTCGTGAAATGTACACTTCAGAGAACAAATGTCAAAACAACTTGAGAATTAGTTATGACTTCCAAGTACCAAGTTGGATCAGTATTAATTATAATTCTGGTAGAAACATGTCCATAGTTTCTAGATTCTGAAATAAAATGTTCCCCATGGACTCATCTTATCCAACAGGAAGATATTTCATTAGGTCACTAATGTTTCTTTTGTGATAGCACTAGGTATATTACAGATGAACATGAGATGGCTGAGCCAACTACTGCATGAGCTTGGCTTAAATATATAGCTATTATCTCAAGGTAAGCGCTTGACCAATTATCAAACGGTTGACTTACACTAGTTGAGTATTATCCGGTATTTCAGCAGGCATCAATGTGAAAATGGACAAGAACCAACAAGAAAGCCAAATGAAAAATGGCACAGCAGATTTCCAAGGTATTGAGCTCATAAGATAAGCAGCAGCAAGAATCCCAATTGTCAAAAAACACCAAGTATATAGCTTCCGGTCTGTGAAACTTTTAACCTGCATGAAGATTAGTATTAAGCTAAATGTCTTTCTGTTTTGCTAGAACAAGCTAATTCACACTTAGACCCACCAAAGTTCCAAAGATAATGTGAAAAATTAATTAGCATATGCCAGAAAAGGTACCAGGATTTCAAGGATGAGCACCGAAATAATACAGCTCACAATAAGTTTGACAACGTAATAACATTCCCTCCTCAATAAGTCCCTCCATAATGCTTTAAGAAACGCATATTCACTAAATATTTGAGTGCAGAGAAATACTGTAATAGCAGAATAAGCATGATAAAGAAGGGGAGAATGTTGCAACAGCAGCAGCGTACATACAAGGCACAGGAAAAGACATCCAGAGAGGTATACCTGGCACATAAAGGAAAATTAATTTAGAAATGAGAATAATTGATTGTTCAAATGGTAAAAAGTTAATACAAACAACCGCAGATGCTGGCCAGAATCAGGTTATAGATATGTATGAACGGTTAATCACTACAATTCCATCTTTTCTAGCATAAATATACAAGAGATCCATGTTGGGAAGTTGGTGTTTAACCAGCCAGTGACACAGGTGATACTCTTCTTATTCCATGTTTTCATGTTCATGTATCCTCTACTAACCCTTAGTCCAAAATTAAAAATCTTATTTTGACTTGACAAAAATATTTAGAAGAACATTTGACCATGGCAAGTTATCACTTTGTCCTTATGAACTAAACTGGTTTGTGGGGGAACCATGTGTTTCATATTTCTTGAATTCAAGGAGGCCAGATCTGGAACTTAAATAAAGAATATGTTTATTTTTAGGAAACATGAAACATTTTAAGCATACCAACACAAAAATGTGAATATTTAGGACGGGGGAGTAGTAAATAACTACATATAAATAACCCCAATCCCTTCATCCTTATGGGCCAACTCAAATAGACTACATAATTCTTGTGCTGCAAAGTAGAGCATTTTTCACGTTTTGAGGAATGCTCTAGAGTTTTCATAGGACTGAATCTTATGAAATTTGCAATAGAATCATTCTTGCATCATATGCATTTTAAAGTTTTCAATAGCTATCATAGACAATGAGGAAGCTCAATTAAAACTAGTTCTGCCTCTCAAGCATGCCTATAAACATGTTGTACTATAAGCAAGAGGCATAAGTCATACTAAATGTGTTACCTTCCCTGTATTCTTCCTCAAATAAACCACTTGCTGCTTTCCAAAAAGTTTTTCTGGCAAGAACGTGTAAGATTGCAAGACATGAAGTAGGATATAAATCATCCAACCAATATATCCAAGCGTAATAACAGTCATCAGCATTAACCAATCATAAGTCTGAAAATAGAGTAGTCCATTGAGTGCCAAACTTCTTAGATGCTCACAAAGTCTTATTGCAGATTCATAATCTCTTACAGCAATAAGGTGTTCAATATGATCCAATGCAAATGAATGGTTTGCCAAGGGTTTGAAAGGCTTGAAACGTAATGACTGAGATTGCTTCAGATCTGAAGTTAGTCAAAGAAAAATAAAGAGTATGGCTATTATACTCCTGAGCCAAATCCTATCATCCATAAGTTGTGATAAGAACTGAATAGCACAGAAACATATCTAGTACAAAAAGGATACGTGATTTCTGGAGAAACTGTTTGAGAATTTGATTTGTATTTGCCAATACAGCTTCAACCTCTCCCACCTGGAAACAAAAAATAATAAATAAACAAATGGTTCTTCTCTGATTAATCTCATTCGGAAAAAAAAAAAGAAGCAGAAAAGACAACAAAGGAGATTGTTGTCAGAGTTAAACGCAGAACGCCCTATTTGAAACTTTTGTGCAATTTATTGAGGACAATCACCTTGTCTAGATTAAGGTAACCAAGAGGCAAGTTTCCAACCGAGTTAACAGGACATGGCAAACCAATGAGAGTTGACTGCATAAGATTTCACTAAAATGTGAGTGATGATGAACTTATGAGGTATAACTGAAGATAAAAGGAGGTTTGCATCAACAATTCCAGTAAGTAACAACTGTACAACCATCAGTGGTGCGATATCAGCTTGATTAACATCCAACCTCTCAATACCATCAAGTCCCCACTCAGAAGGTGTTGGTGTGTCGTGCAAATGTTCATCAACAAAACGAACAGCATGATCTGAATGGTCACTGGTTATAAAGGGCATAGGATGTCTAACACCTGCTCCCCAGGCAACAAGCGGTGTGTCAGTGTTTGTAGGATGTCCATCTCCATGGCTTCCTGTCAAAAGTGTGGCAGTATGTTAGCCTGCTCTGCTAAGAAAATAAATATCCAAGATCTCTTGGCTAAATTTCTTAGACAGTGTACCACATAAGATAAATGATCATTAAAGAATATTAAATAAAATCCAAACTGTAACTTAGCAGACAAATAAAAAAGACAAGTACTCATCTTTGAACAAGAAAATATCTAATTGAGCATGAAACCTGGAAACATCTTTTGAAGGATAAGAAAATTATTGGGTCTATGATTAAGTCCTAGAGAGGAAAGAAAAGTACATATCCCATCAGATACAAGAGACTTGATGCTTTCTCTTATTTTTCTTTAAAAAAAAAAAGTTTCCATGTCACAGTACATAAAATTCATACAAAAGATACTCGATTTTTCCAAATTTCAGCATGCCTTAGACAGGAATATGACAAAGTGTAACAGAAAAGCAAATGAATACGGAAACCTATATAACCTTTGTCACTCATTCCGTGATCAGCTGTAAAAATGTAGGCAGTCAAATCATCCTTGAAGTAACTCTGGAGAAGATTATAAACTCTTTCAGCTATATAATCAACGACCTTAACATTGTTGAGATAAATGGATGAAAAGGGCCGATGAGCATGACCGTTTGAATCACAACCAAGCAGGTGCAGAAATATGACAAGTTTGTCTTGTTGAAGAAGCTTCTTCAACTTTGGATCTTCGTTTGACCTTTTCAAAAGCCTTGCGAGTTGATCAAATGACCACTCATCCAAAAAAGATGCATCTGCATGGAAACTAGTGAATTGATAAAGCTTTGAATAAATGGGAAACTCAAGTGAGCTTGATCTGCTTAAGTTAAATTTCCAGTGCCTATAAAATACGGATTTTAATGGTTATAATCCTCTCGAATAAGGGAGACTTTTTCACCTAGGTTATTTTCATAAAATACTTCTGTGTGTGCTCGCACAAACACAATTTGTTAGGTAGTAAAACACATGAATATTATGTTTCAGCTCAATGAATGTGTAACTCAGTAGGAAAAGTGCTTCCATTTTTCTATATGCAAAAAGATATGGTTTACAAAGTGAGATGTTTTTGCTGTTAGAAACTTATGAAGTAATAATGCTTAACATTATGCAATATGCAAAGATCATTTAACTGCGTTCACCGGATACCACAATCCAGATGGTCCAATGCAGTCAGGGACACTCCTTGTGTCAAAAATGTAGATCTAATTCCTAAGTTGTTAAAATTGATGCAAGAGATACTGAAGACAAACTGGAGAAAAGAAATCACAAGTGTACAAATCATTCCTAACACATTTTGTATAGTTTTCCTTAAGTATACAGAATAGTTAGTTAAATTGACTAACTAACTTTATTTGACTAGTTAGTTAATAAAGTCTTCTAGAACAAGACTTGCTATTCTTTTGTATATTAACCATCTCTGTACATTTCACACGGCTTAATGAATAAGGTATTATTCCCATTTCTGCTTGTTCGAGCTATGAGTATCTTCCACCTTTACTGCTGTATTTCGAACTATGAGTATCTTTACAACTTCAGAAGTTAAAATTTTGACTTTTGGTTTCATAAGAGAAGAAGTAAGTGATTCATAAATTAAACAAACGTTAAAAAAGGCATGCAAAAGGAATAAGGCAAGAATGGAACAAACCGGTAGCGAAGTCTTCATATTCATGAGGATAGGATTTCCACGTACTATGTGGCAAGGCACCACAAAATATCGGAACAATATCAGGGCTACCGAAAGCAATTGTGTGATGACTCTGATTAAACACTGAATCAAACTCAACTGGATTTGCTTTCCAACCTGTAAAGCATTTCATAGTATTCTAAGCAATCAGAATGCAGTAACTCAAACGGGTCCTCCTTTCCAATCATATGGCGAAAAGAAAATAAACTCAACCTTTCGTAACAGCACTCGGATCTTCGTAGAAACCGGCAATGATAGCCACATGCCCGGGCCTAGATTCAGTAGGAGGACGAGCATGTGACACTCCCCAGCGGCCGTGTTCCTTAATCACACTTCTCAAAAACGGTGCCCTGTAATTCCCATCTGAATCTGGTTCGAAAAACTTGTCCGCCCTTAAACCATCAGCTGCAATAACAATTTGCCGTCATTGGTTAATTAATGCGCATCCAAGCTACAGATTTTAATAAGCTCTGCTACAATTTTAAGTTAAGAACATGCTCAATAACAACGTCTGAGTTCACTGGGTAAGATTATCAAATAAGTTGCGTGCGAGAGATACCAACTAAGAGGACAAGGCGCTTAGCGGGGGGAGTAAAGCGTGGATAGACTTGCTCGATGCCATGGACAATTGGGCTCTTGAAATAAATGTCGAAAATGCTGAGCATGTAGACAGCGTGCAATACCAGCCCAAGAACCACCAGCCACTTTTCTCTCCCTTTGAGCCATTTTTGTCTAACAGTGGTTCTTGTCTCCGATCCCTTTCGTCCTCCCAAGATCCCGTCGCTATGGACTCTCATGTTTTGTTTATGCGCCTCTCAGTTACACAGTTGACTGCTAGCCCATTCAAGACGACGTTTGTTGTTGAAGCGGGATCTCTGGAACTCGAACAAGGCTCGCGTTTCCCGATTTCGTAGATGAACTGAACTGAAAAGTCTGAAAAAAAAAAAAAACTACAAAAGAAATCTTGGCATACATTTCGCACTTTCGTCCCTCACTTTATTTTTTAAATTTTTATAAGTTGGGTAGTTATATTTACACAATTAAAAATTATAATCACACATTTATTTATAAATACACATTCTTTTTTTATTAATAAACAATCTTAAATAGTTAAATTTACCCCTAATTAAATATAATTTTCACACAATACATTTATTCATTTTATTAATACACAATCTACTTAAAACATAAAAATTAGTTCTGCACACAACTTTTTTTTCTTTTTCCTTCCATTTTCTTCTCTTCTCCCTTTCCTCTCCCATAGCCGACACACTCTTCTTCTCCAACATCCCCCAGTTGATTGTGAGCATTTATTGCTGCCGACCAACGAAGACCACTTCTCCCTATTGTTGCGCCGGCACCATCCCCACTGCAGCAGCCGCAGCTGACAAAAAGAGGAATGCCGTTGCAGCTGACGGAAAGATTAACGCCGCCGCCGCTGCTGCTGCTTTTTTTTTCTCTTTCATTTCGTTAGTCTTTTTTTTCTTCTGAAGTTTGGACAGGATCATTTTTAGTTTTTTAAGTAGTTTGTACTGTATTTTTTTTTAATGAAGTTTGGAATGGATTATGATGATGTTTTGTTTTTACAGTTTGTATTAGAATTTTTTTTTTGTAATGGAATTTTGTACTGCAATTTTTTGTTGAAGAAGTTTGAAGATGGATTTTTTTTTTTTTGAAGTTGTAGACGTTTATAGTGGGTTTTGGGAATCAGATGGATAGTAGTCAAGGGTTTGCTTATGAAGTTGAATATATGGATGAGATTCTTGTGTCCCGTCGGCAATAATTTGCCGAAACATCTCCATTCTGTCAGCCACAAGCGGTTGAAATTTATTGACATAGTCGGCAACTTATGATCGAAAAATGTTCACTCAGTCATCAATAAATTTCTGAATTTTCTGTACTTTATCGGTCATTTTATATGGGATGGTTTGTGTGGTTATAAATTCTTGATAATTTTTTTTCTTCAAAATCTTATTTTAGACATTTTATCAAACAGAACAAATACAACTTAATATTTTGTTGCGTGTATATCAATTTTCAATGTGTAACCATCCGTTCCCTTATAAGTTTAGTCTAAAATTATATTTTTAAATTTTTTTAATGCTTCACTTTTTTTTTTTAGTTTTTTTGATACTCAACCTTGTTTTACACCATTGGTCCAAATTTGAAAAAAATATATTTTTGGAAGTTTTTTACTAGGTTTGATAGGACAAAAAAAGAAATTCACTTTTTAAATTTATTTAGGATCCGGGTCAACTTAACACAAATAACACCCTTCACTCCCTTTCTCTCTTCACCTTCAACCTGCACCACCGCCGACCGCCACTTTTTTCCTTTTTCTTTTTTTTCTTCCATCCTTTTCTTGCTACCCATCTCTCACATAGTCTAGATTTGTTTAGATCTATCCATTTAGCCTTAGCATCACCAACTTCTTTTTTTTTTCCTGATTTCTAGCTTTCTACACCATTTTTCCCTTTCTAGTCACTGGCACCACTACTACCGCCACAGCTATTTTCAACCCCTTCAGTCACCGTTTTCCTCCCACTTGTGTTTTTGGATGGGCAACCGTTGGAATGCTCAATCTAAAAAAACCTCTAAGCATGTTAGGCTACGATCTGCCCTCTTGCCAAAGTGGTCTTCAAGACCATCCACCGGAGCAAAGAAGAGAAGCTACTGGAAGAACAAAAGGTGCTTGAAGTAAAGGTGGCCACATTACTATAGACACTTGGAGTCTAGAATTATGAAGTCTTGAGTGAGCACAAGTCACAACTAAATAAGGAAATTGGTAGTATAGTCCAGCAATTGAAAATCACGAAGGATCATGGCTTGGTGTTAAAAGAAAAGGTTGGAGAATTGGAGAAAATCATCTAGAAGAAGGAAGATGAAGGGAAGCAGGTGACGACGGTTGTGAGGATTGAAGGTGAAGAGAGAAATGGAATTATTTGGGTCGGGTTGACCCGGATCCAAAACAAATTAAAAAAAGGAAATTTCTTTTTTTGCTCCTCTCAAACTTGTTAAAAAAACTTCCTAAAATATGTTTTTTTCTAAATTTGGATCAATGATGTTAGAAAAAAAAAAAGGTTGAGTACAAAAAAAAAACTTAAAAAAATTCGATATGGACCAAGGTTATATATAAAAAAAGAAAGGTAAAGGATAAAAAAAACGGTTTTGGACCAAACTTATAAAAATAAAAAAGGTGGGGGACCAAAAGTACCAATCTTCCATATTCCTTAATTTGAAAAATGATGTGGACTGGTTCATACTTTGTCAATAAGTATTATATGAGTAATTGATGTTTTAGCACCTAAAATTTCGTTAGACAACTTGATCTTTATAATTGTATTCTTGAAAAAAAACCACTGGAAATTTCAGTCAATGACGATTTGAATGTACGATACTATTCAAATGGTCAGAGACAAGTATTAACTGTGATGGAGCTCAAAATAGACGTTTGAGTCACCCCGTCGCAATGGTGTCTACAAGAACAACTAAAGGAAGTAAGATCATTGGAGTGGAATGTCGCGTTGAGGATAGCTCTGACGATCAAGTTAGTTCCCAGATCTTTTAAGAGTGTGTAAGATTGTATATCTTGAAAATTGAATTGATCTTAAGTGATCTCCAATTAAAGAAAGAAGAGGATTACCTTTTTTAAGTATAGTTACCTTATTGAAGTCAATCTCAATCTCTTGTAAACTTGCATGATTTAGAGAGAATATAACTCGTCAAATCAGAGTCTTGATTTTATGGATTTTTCTTGTTAGAAAATGATGTATTTGTTCATGTTTCTTATAAGGAGTCTTTGTGACCTTTAAGGAGTCTTCCAATGAGCTCTCAAGAGCTCTTTAGCAAGCTTTGATGGCCCAACGACCTTCACCCTTTGTTGTGAGCTCCTAATCTATACGTTGTGAACCTTATTGAGACGATTGTAGGTTGTGGGTGTGAATTGAACCTTTGTAAGATCTCATTGACTTTTTTTTTCTAGCCCTTTGAAGGTTTTGATCCACTAGCAATCCTAGTTAGATTCTGGCTCTTGGGTTAGGTTAACGGGTATTCAGATTGTGTCCTTCGGGTCATACCCATTTACCCATCACTACCTAATGTGATCCTAGGAGCCACTCAAACATTGATTGAAGACACATGGATGCCATCAAAGGAAGTTCACTTAAGAGACATCATTCATGGACGATTTGAGGCTTGCAAAGTTCAATGATTCAAGTTTGCGGAAAAAATGAAGCCATTGCAGTGCAACAAACTTATTGAACTTGAAAGCCATGTTTGAAGGCACATCAACTTAATGAAGACATAGGATCAAAGAGTTATGGAATAATGCCTCTTTTCGAAGCTTAAAAGACATCAAATTCATGTCAAGAAAGTGCCAAGAAGATACGGATTGAAGACTACAAGTTGGCTAGACAAGATAAGCTTAATGGTGACGAATGAGCAATATGGAAGAGCTATCTGGAGATTGAGGCTTTTAGTCCGGTGTTAGCCCATGTGTTGCAACTCCTATATGCCAAACTAGAAGACCAGCCATAACCAGAGCCAGATACCCCCAAATAGCAGCAAAGTTTTAGCTTGTTTTGGGTTGTTTTGTTGTATTTTCTTGCATAGTTTATGGACCTTTGTGTAATTATTTCCCCTAAAGTTATTTACTAAGAAGGGGCTAATCTAAAAGCTCTATAAGTAGCCTTCATCTTTGTTTTCCAAATAATTAACTTTCCAAAATGAAATGAAAGCATTTTCTCTGCTCTTCTGAGCAAGAACAAGACTTAGGTCTTTTATTTTATGTAAGATTCTTTTAAAAACTTTTATAGGGTTTTTTGTAGAATTACACTAGGGCTTTCAATTACTTGGGATCAGGATATTGAATAGTTTTCCAAATCAAGAGGATGGTTGATGAGAGTTGCATCTCATAGGTCATTTAACTAATCCAAACAAACATTAGGTGAAATCTTATCTTTAGGTATGTGTCAACCTACTCACCAAAAAGAGTTGGGGTAGAAATCACATCATAAAGTGGTATCAGAGCTTTGGGTTATCCATCTAAGGTTTGACTACCTTTATTTGTTTTCTTGTTTGTGCCAAGATCATTATTTTCTCCTTTGAAAATCTTATGATCATATATTTGTTTGTATTTGTTCTTCTTAAAACGATCTTACTATCTTCTTGTGATCAATTGTTTGTGGGAACCAAGTCTAAGGCCAAAAACAAGGGCTGGTTCTATGTGTTAAGTGTTGTTCTTCTTATCATCTATCTCTTTGCAAGAATCTGTGACAAAAATAAAAGAAAGTGAAAAAAAATCTTGATCGATTGTTGTTGATTGAATTGAGAATTCTTGTGCTCATTGATCAAATACTTGTTTGAGCAATATTGGTGATACATTTGATTGTTATTTGTGGAAAATTTGAGAACAAAAAGGCTTGAAAACTTGATTAACATTGCAAAGAATGCTTGAACACATTTCTCGACCTCTAGGTGTTCGATAAAATGAGTGACCTATCTTAAACCCTTTAGCTCGTACTCGTGGACTCTTATTGACTATTTGAGTGATTTGCATGATTACTTGGTATTATTAAACTAAGTGATTTTGCATTGCAAATAGTGAATCATATAAGAACTTCGAGAAGAGTTTGAGTGGTAAAATGCAAGAGTGGTGAGCTTAATTAAGTGTGTAATAGCCTTAACTGAGTGATATACATGAGTGGAAGTGAGGAACATACATATTGCCACTGCTATGTGAGATTTGCAACGTAGGACTTCATGATGGAAATGGTCAAGGATTTATGGCAACTCTTATGGAGAAAATGGATCGAATGGAGCAAGACTTGACAAAAGTAATGAAAGTGAATTTCCCAAGCAACATGACAGACTTCTTTCTTACAAGATGTATCATTTTTGAGAAGCTAAGTAGCTTGATGATTGATCAAGGGAGTAAGGTAAACTTTGTAAGCTAATATGAGGGTGGATAGAATGGAGCTTAAGTGTTAGGCCTATCCAAACCCCTATAAATTGCAAAAGTTGAATAGGGGTGGAGAAGCTATAATTGAGAAACAAGTGAGAATACCCTTCTCCATTGGAAATTGCAAGGATGATGTACTTTGTGATGTGGTTTATATGCAAGCAACTCACTTGATGCTAGGGAAGCCTTGGCAAATGGAGAGAGAAGCTACATATGGTGAACTCCATAACAAGTACTCCTTCAAGAAAGATGGGAAGAGAGTAAACTTGAAATCCTTGTCACCACAAAGAGCCCTTGAAGATCAATTAATGACAAAGAAAATGATGAAATAATTCTATGCAAAGAAGGAAGAGTTCTCAAGTGACGAAGAAAAAGAAATGAGGGAAGCGGAAGTGAGACTGATGATAAAAGAAATTGAGGGGCAAAACAATGAAAAAGAAAATGAGAATGAGCTAGATTGGAAAAACAAGAGTGAAAAGGAACTTGACAGAGTAGAAAACATTGAGAGGAAAAATAATGAGGGGAAAAATGATAGTGAGAAGAAGAGAGAACAAGAGAGAGGAGAAAGAGATATCTCTATTTCTACTCCTAAATTTGACCACGCTTCTCATATTGTTTCTTTGCCTAAATTTTAGGAATTCGAAGGACCACTCAAGAGGAAATATGGACACGATGAAGTGAGAGTGAGTAAAATGCTACAATGGTACACCATCATATCTACCCCTGGTGAGAAATTTTTGAAATTTGAGCATGAAAAATTGTTGTCTTTGACTAGTTGTGACTTTTGTAATACTTATTATGTTTATAAGCAAGATGCCATAGCTGAATCTCTTAAGCATAATGATTTCTTGACTTTAGAAAGCATGTCTTGTACTCCTTTGAGTGTTGTTATAGCTTTTATGGACTTTATCTTTGTAAATGAATCTTATGTGAGCCAATGTGAGCTTGTAAATGCTTGTGGTAGTTATGAGCAATGTGCTCTTCTGGACAATTTTAAGCATGATGATTTCTTAACTAGTGGGACTAGGATGTGTATTTCTAAGTGCCTTCTGAATGAAGCTACATCCTGAGCTTGCTAGGAAATAAATTGCGAAAGAGCATGCTTATGTTTTTTGATTAATATTGGCAAACGGGTTGAGTATGTTGAATTCTATGAGCATATCAAATCTGTGCTTGGAAAGAATGTCTTGTTTATGCCTGGAAATTCCATATGTGACTTGTTAGACATTGAAATTCTTGAAAGTTGCTTGAATGTGCATTCTTGTGAGTTGAACTACTTGATCTTCTTGTTGAAGCACATCTTGGAATCATACATGAGTAGGTTGTCCAAGTTTGTGTTGGACCATCGAGTAGTTTGGATTTTTAATATCATGGTACTTGATTACAAATTGTACTTTTGTGGTTTTGTACTTCAAGTTTTAAAGCAAATTGATGATATTGAATTCTATGAGCATGATGATTATTTGTGTGGAGAAAATGCTTTGATTATGCCTAAGAATTCCATATGTGACTTGTTGTTCCTTGAAATCCATGGTAAGAGCATGATGATCCATTGCTATGCTTTGAATAGCTCAGTTTACATAAGGAAGCTTGCCATTAAGATACACATGAATGAAAATTCTAAGTGTGTTTTAGATGATAGAGTTCTATGGATCTTTGTCATTGTGACTCTTGAAAGATATCTATGTCTTTGTTGTCTAAAGTGCACACTCATTGTTGATTACAAGCCTATCTTGTTTGAGATGTACTTTATGATTGATCCTTTGAGGAGAAGGTACATACCTCTTGAGGATAAATGTTTGTTGAAAAATTTTGGTGAAGCATATCATGTTGGGAAGATGAACTTTAGGGAAGTTTTAAAGCTTCATGATTTTGTTAACAACGTGAGTGCTTGGACTATATATCTTTTGAAGGATCATGCCAGGCAACTTGAAGTTTATGATTTACCTAAAATTAATATCCAAGTTTGTTCTAGACCACCGAACATCATGTATTTTGATGTCATGGAACTTGATAGAAAATTATATTTTTGTGATCTTATGTACATAATGATTGTTAATCTTAAGTCCCTGGATATCACTTCTTTGTGACGCATGTGGAAAATATTGATTTGTGACGCATGTGGAAAATACTTCAATATCTTTTGAGAATCATTGCTTGGTTGAAATTTGCAAAGAATCATGCCATGTTATGAGTTTGAAATGTGGGGAACTTCTAAGACTTCTTGACCTCGAACATGACATGAATGCATGTATTGTACATTTTCTTGTGATTCTTAATTTCAAAACTTATGAATGTCATGGTCATATGCATTGAATAGATGATCTATTTGTTCTTAAATGTTCCAACCATGATGAACTCATTGAGTTATTGAATTTTGAGAATCATGATATGATATTTGAGATATATGTTAGTCCAAAGATCTTGTATTCTTGTTTAAAGAACATGTTTTAAAATTACATATGAAAAAGAAGCCTATGATTCTTAAAGGACACTTGTTGCAATCTTTTAAGAAGATGTTCTATGATAAGGATTTGTTCTTTGATGAGCTTGATGAATTTCATGTTGAACAAATTGAAATAAATTTCTTGTGTTTTATCTCTATTTGGCATGTTTCGTGGAATGACAAGGTGTTAAGGTTTACGTTTCGTGCCAAATATAGAGAATTTTTGAGAGTCTTGGAGCATTTTCTAACTTTCAATGAACATGATGTTAACCATCTTGATGATCCTGTGGATTCTAGCTTGTGTGATAATCATCTTTTGCTTGTTATATGTAGATGCTTGATGAGTTTGATGGAAGGTATGTGTTTATTTTGGGAAGAACGTGTTTCTTAATGCTTAACATGTATTAGTTCACCTTTGAAATGTTTTTGATTAGTATCTTTTGAGGATATTAACCTTTGGAATCTTTGATTTGTGCTTTAAATGTAGTAAATTTTGTGCACTTGGTGCTTAAATAAGAAGGTATTCCTTGTCTACGTTGTTTCATCTAATGAGTTTATTGTTGTAGAGAAGGAATACATGGCAAAGAGTGAAAGATTACCACCTTTGGGGGCAAGAAGGGTAAGACCTATTTGTGAGAAAAAAACTTCCATGGAAAAGACAACTATCAAACCTTTGATAGCATCGGGTAATGATGTAAGTATTATTTTGATAATTCAACCATTGCTAGTGATCGTTCTTTTCTCAATGTAGGAATTGAAGATTGGAGGACGAATCCTTTGAAGTGAGGGGGGGATGATGTGATCCTAGGAGCTACTCAAACATTGATTCAAGACATTTGGATATCATCAAAGGAAGTTCACTTGAAGACATCATTCATGGAAGATTTGAGGCTTGCAAAGTTCAACAATTCAAGTTTGACGAAGAAATGAAGTCATCGGAGTGCAACAAACTTATTGAACTTGAAAGCCATGTTTGAAGGCACAACAACTTAATGAAGATATAAGATAAAAGAGCCATGGAATAACCCCTACTTTGGAAGCTTAAAAGACTTCAAATTCATGTCAAGAAAGTGCAAAGAAGATATGGATTGAAGACTACAAGTTGGCTGGACAAGATAAGCTAAAAATGGTGATGAATGAGCAACAAGGAAGAGCCGTCTGGTGCCTGAGGCTTTCGGTCCGAAGCCAGCCCTTTTGCTACAACTCCTAGCTACCAAACCAGAAGGGGTCTCGGTGCTTGACCAGCCATAATTGGTGCCGGATGGTTCCCCTGCAACATCTAAGTTTTAGCTTGTTTTGGGAGGTTTTGTTGCATTTTCTTGCATAGTTTGGTTATGTAATTATTTCAATACAGTTATTTACTAAAAAGGGGCTGATCTAAAAGCTCTATAAATAGAATTTCATATTTTTTTTTCCCAACAATTAACTTTCCAGAATGAAATGAAAACATTTTCTCTGCTTTTCTGAGCAAGAACAAGACTTAGGTCTTTTCTTTTATGTGAGATTCTTTCAAAAACTCTTCTATGGTTCTTGTAGAATTACAATAGGGCTATCAATCACTTGGATTAGTTTATTGATTAGTCTTTGAAATCAAGAGAATGGTTGATAAGAGTTGCGTCTCATAGGTCATTCTAACTAATCCAAACAAACCCTAGGTGAAATCCTGTCTTTGGGTGTGCGTCGACCTTGATGTGATTCTTTGGAATTGAAGTTTCTCATGTCAATGGCTCAATTCCTTTGGATTCTATCACAAGATAAGTTCCGAAGATTTTCATTAATTAGTTCAAGTTTAGCATTAGATTGACCTTCGGAATTGATTATCCTAACCAAGCTAATGAATTTAAATTCAATTCAACACCCTAAACCAAAGTGAAGAAAGCCTAAAAAGAAGTTTCTCAAGAACCCCAGATGTTCATGAAGAAACCCTAACCAAAAGATCAATTCAAGAGAAAAACTCTCAAGAAAGATTGTTATTTTTTATTAAAAGATAGAATATATCTTTGAAATAAATAATAAATGAGTATTTATATCCAAAAGGCTGCTAAACCCTAGATAATTCATAATTAAGATGTAAAATACATAAAAGTCCTTATTAGAATTCAAAAGGACCAAAGAAACACTTAAAAATGCAATTAGGACACTTCTGGGAGAGACAACATCTGGCACCTGACATAGGGCCAGACATAGCACCAGATCTCTTATGGAAAAACAACTGAAGCTCTCTAACCCATGCCTGATACTAGAAAACCCTTCCTGGGGCAGGACAAAGACAAGCTGGAGCAGGACAGGTGGGATTTTACACCATTTCTCCTCCATTTGTCTTCCATGTCTTTAATTCATCTTTTATTCTTCTTCAAATTCTCTTCCAAGGTCATTTTGAATATGTTTTAAGCTACATAATCCCAATTGAACATCATTAGAACCATCAACCTTGACACCATTAAAGTTCATCCTTAAATTAACGCCATCTTCACACAAAATGTCTTCAAACAATTCCTCATGGTCAAGTTGTTCTTTTTTGTTCATCATCAATGACTTTATGCTTTCTTAAACTTGGAATGTTGTGTCTTGTAAGCTTCATTTCTTCCATGAACGATCTCATATCTTCCATGAATAATATCTTCATAGTAGCTTTCTTTTGATGACATATAAGTAAGTCCAATCAATAGCTCCTTGATCTCCAACATTCCAGTCTTCTATGAAAAGATTCATCCTCGAATCTTCAAGTCTTGAAATGTAAGTTTTATCAAGGTTCCAAGTTTCAATCAAAGTTCCTTGGCCACCATCAAACCTATTAGCCAAAAAGAGTCTGGTTGAGATCACATCACTACCCAATTTTTTAGCCCAGCAACCTTCAAGGTCTGAAGCATTTCCAAAGATGAAACGACATCATTTGGATCTTCATATCTCTTCATTTTGAGACTTTTAATAGTCGGGGATGCTCAAAAGACAAAACAGTGTCATCTGAGGAATTACCCCTTTTAACTTAAACGATTATCTTTTAGCAACCAATCAGAGAAGGTAATGTCCAAAAGTGACTTAATAAGAGCTAACATATCAGTATAAATAGACAAAATTTCAGTCTTTCACTTTTACAAAAAATCTTCCTCTGCTCTCTGTAATTTTTTAAATTTACCTAGGGTTTATCTTACTCTTTTGCAACTTTACTTCAATTCTTGCTCCTTTTCAATAATTTTATTGAGTTCTTTGTTCTCTTTGTGACTCTTTGTGACAATGATGTCATTCATGCAAAGGAAACCATCTTCATCAACATTACACACATCAAATTAAAACTTACCCAAGATTTCATCTAAGATTATGGTTAGTTCATTGACCTATGTTGGCATGCAACATCAACCAATGACTTGGTTTGGAAGACAAATTCACACAGTAACCAAGTGTTGAACAACCCTAAGTAGTCCCACAAGAACCCTAGGAGAGATTCTAGCAAAACACTCACAAGAAGAACCC
>JAWZTD010000067.1:174179-191350 GCA_035221335.1 Echites panduratus
CCAGTTTAGTCTCCCAATTCATTCTTTCATCATAGTCTTGATCATGCTCTAGGAGTACTTTCGTTGCATGCGATTTTCTTAGCCCAATTAAATATTACTATCCCTTTACATTTCCATTAGTCAAGACACGTTAGAATACCATGTCCGTTGAAAAATTTAGAATATTTATGCAAAATTACGGAATTAGTGTTCATAATCTGTCTTATAAAACTGAAATAGGTGTATACTCCTGAGTGTATAATGTTTTACCTCTCTTTCTTAGAGTTTTGAGGTATGACTTTTGTCTCTACCCTTGCCCAAAGTGGTTCACTGCCAAAAATGAATAAGATCCAAAGGGTAAAATCTTTTTTAAAAAGAATGGGTTTGCAAATTCTAATCTCCACAACATTAATATATGGCCATCACATCTTCTACTTGAGTTAGACAAATTTGTTAATGAAAATAAAATTTCATATTTTGGGATATGCATGCAGGCTCTTTATATTCCGGAAGAAAATGAACTCTTATATTTAAATCATTAAAAAAAACTAAGTTAAATTAAATTTCAAAGACAGAAGACTCCTAGGGTAGACTCTTAAAGCAGGAAATTTTGCAGCCTCTATATTTTGTTTATTTGTGATTCAAGTAGAGTGCAAATAGGTAGCATTTGTATATGTGATGGAGTGTAAAGAAATTTTTGAAAATTATATCTAAACGTTGTTCTTTGGTCTTGTTCCATAGTCTATAAAGAGTTCAAAATCTTATTGGTATGGCTTATTTCAATTGTCTAATCCAATCAGTTTTTTTGTCCTTTCGAGCCAATGTACCTGTCGAGCTTTATCAAGTAAGAATATTTTTATTCAAAAGTTGGATCCTTTTGATGGACTTGATATTATTAAGTTATACATTGTCATCAATTTTTTTTCAACTAGAACTATTGTAATACACAATATTAGTATATTTAAAATATTCTTGTTACTCTTATTTATAATTAAGATAATATTAGGTTTAAAAATATTATTGCAATTTTTTTTTACTAGAACTATTGTAATCTCATTTATAATGGGGGTTGCAGGGGGCAGCACGCCCCTGCTTGGGGTTCGCCTCAAAAAAATATTTTGTTCTTGTTGATCAGTGAAGAATGGCCTATCCGATTTGACACAAAGCTTGAAAGTTTGTATTTTTGATATCAATATATTTTCTACATACATTGTTAGTATACAATTTCGATTAGCATTTTAATTTAGTCGCATTTACAATTCATTTTAAATAAATCCTGATTAATATGTCTCTTTATATTGTTGGTATACAATTTCAATTAGCACTTTAAATTCATTATGAATTTAGTACCATATATGTATAGTTTTGTGTAGAATTACCTCTTTTCAAAATGAAATGATACCATTTCCATCTTTGTTAGGCAATTTTTGCAACAAAAAAAAAAAACACCTATATACGGCGTCAATAGAGCAGTCATATAAAATTTTTATAAAAGTATATACGGCGACTCGAGGGCCCTCATATATAATTGAAGTATATATGTCGTGAGTATATAAGGTGATTCGGTGGTCGTCGTATACGATGAGTATATATGGTGGCTTATATGATGGCCTTCTCGTAAAAAAATTTTTTCCACACATGTCAAATATGAAGTTTTTTTAGGGCGTCGAGGTTGGATTATCGTATTTACTATCATATAAAGTATACATGACGGCTTTTTATAGTTGAATCCTCTTTGCCACCCCAATATTTTCAACGGTGTAAAAGCCGTTGTATAAACATTTTACGACGACCATCCCACTATAATGAGAGTCAAACCTATCTCAACGGTTATGGTTTCTCTATTATGGACACGACCTATCGGTCTTAGCAAAGGTCATTGGACTGTCCAAGGTCGTTGGAGAGCTCTTGGATATCATTCAAGACCCGTTTGAGGTCATAATGACTCTTTACAGAAACGTGAATAAATATATCACTTTCTAACATGGAAACTGTTAGGATTCTGGGAACATACAGCAGCGGAAAAAAAGAATCCCAAAATCCCGAGCCAGGGTCCAAATGCAGTATGTAAAACGGATGAAAGAAAATAACATACATTTTCTATTGTTAATAACGAAAAAGAAGATTTTTTTTCACGAACCAAGGTGCTGCCTCTTCTCAAACGCCCTCTATCTGTTACCACATAGTAAGACTACACGAACTTAGGTTGGATTGCTAGAACAAAAAATCCTCCTAAATCCAATATTCGAAAAAGAGAGAAAACTGGCGAATTTTGAGAGAGAAAAGGAAACGACAGCTAGGATTTTTTTAAAAAAGCAAAAAAGTAGGTTAAATTAATCTAACCCTAGCAGCCCTTTTGTTTTCCATTTATATTTAAAAACACAAATTTCCTACAATTAGGAAATCTAATTATAATTGAAAATTATTCAAAAAATAATTTCAGAATTTTGATCTCATCAAAACTTGATTTTAATTTCTTTTTAAAATCTTATTAAAAAGGAAAATCCGTCAATTCAATTGAAATCATAATTCAATGAATTTGGACACAAATTTCCAATTCATTGAATCCATTCGATATGAATTAAAAAACCGTGATTACTTGCTTCAGTGTATGACCCTATAGGTTCACTTAGCATTGGCAACGGGCATAAGTCCACAAGTCATAAGCAGCCTCTAGCAATACATTATGACTACCCAAGTTCAGTAAAATGGTGGGTTCGATTTTAACCTATTTTAAAGTCCAATATTTAGTCTCTCTGTCATACAATATATAGAGTAAGCATAAGACATGGATTAAGTCATCCTTATATACCTTAATCATTCGTTTCTTAATCCTTGATTAAACTGTTTAAACGAATCATACTAACAACTCTTTATTAGTTCATTTGAACACAACCATCCATGCATTTCACAGTTTAAATTATCAAGAGGACCTAAGGATATTTCACTCAAAATGAGTATGAGAAATCTCATCTTTTTCATTCACATTTCTCTCTATGATTCATACAATGTCTAACTAAAGCCTACATAGTTATCTGGTTAAAGATAACGTAAGATTAGGTCAAGACATAGAATTCCTAACATAAAAAATCTATTATGAAATCAGATCGAGGGACTCAAATATGACTATAAAGGTGAGAAGAACTTATGACATAATCCATTTAGTAATTCTCATATTGGTCATGTTCAATACATCGTTCTCTGGCACTTATCTATGCTCTGACTTAAATATCTCATATTCATGATTAGTAAAACATGATTATTAATCAGATTACATACTATTCTTAATTTATTATTGTTTCAACAATAATAACGAACTATTTATAATAATATATTTACTGTCAAAATTGTTTTATGATTAAGTCACATACTTAATGACCAAAAAGTAGATAATATTACTCATGGAAATAATAGATATAATAAATCAATCTCATGTATAACATCAAAATGTATAAATATGGATTTATGTCATTGTCCTAATATACAATACTATCAGAAACTCCATGAAATTAAGATAAGTATTGACGAGATATGCTCTCTCAATCAGCCAGATCACACAAGATTGAGATCAACCAAAATAAGGTAACTACACTTAAAAAGAGAGAAAACTCTCTTTTTACATGCAACGTTCACTGAGAGCAAAGACATTCAATTCAATTCAATCTATTCTCTTCATTCTCGAATCCAGGACTGACTTAATCATAAAACTTATCTTCAGGGCAATAGTCCACTCTGGTGATCGTTTATTCTTCAATTGTTCTTGAAGGTGACATTGCAACGGGGTGATCTAGAGGTCAATTTTGAGCTCATCACTCCTATTTTAGTATTCAATGGTTTTGAAAAAGTTCAACAAAGATTTCTAATTATGGCTAGTGTTAATTTTGAGCAAGTAGGCTGATTTGGAGCCTTGGTGATGGCAGTGTATCCATTCACCTGTTATGAACTTATAGTCTACAAAGAAGACAACAAAAGAGAGAAGAAGAGGGAAGGGTAATTCAAAAGGAAAAAGAATTTTGAACTTTTAAGTTGCTTCATCACATAAATCATTTTTTTCTAATGTTTGCATTGGGCATTGCATTTGCAGTCTTACTCCTGCAAAGCCACCAATACTAGAATCTGTAGCAAGATCGACTCGAATCCATGACCTGCAATATGCAGGCTGTACCTCCAAACCACTCAACTGCATCCTTGGGTGCATATATATATATATATATATATATATATATTACTTAAGTACTTATTAAAATAAAATTAATGCTTTTATTAAGTTAAACTAAAACAAAGAGGCTTATTATCAATATTTTGCTAAAAAAGAATCTTAATTCAAAAGTTAAGGAATGGCACGTAGTTTATACCCGGATGAGGAATGTTGCACCCTTCCAAAGGGTGTCTATTATGGACCCACATGTCACATACTCATATTAAAGTACTTTTATCTTAAGCACCTCATCCTCTAACCGTTCTCCTTTTCAAGGTGTCTAAAGTGGATACCACTTACGAACTCATTTGCTAAATTATCAAGTAATTTATTTTTCAAATTTTTAGATTTACTCTAATATTAAAAAACAAGGAAAAAATGTAAATAAAAAAAAAAGATAGTGTGAAAGGAAACAATAGGAGTCTACGAGTTCAACAACGGAAAAAAATGTCTAATTATTATAACAGGTCCAATTAAATTGCAATTGTCCCCGGTTTCCATCTTCAACCAGGAGTGCTTATTTATTCACCACTACCTCACTGTTCATCTTATGTGTAATTGTAACACCTTGAGCCCCAAAGGTGCCTCTTTAATTTCTCTTTTTCAGAGACATCTTTCCAAGCATCACCATTGTGATGCTCTAATTTACCCAATGCATCCCACTATTGGGTAAAGCCTCAAAGAATTGTCCATGTGCCCCTTTAATTTCTCTTTTTTTTTTGACTACATCACCAAGCATCACCATTGTGGATGTTCTAACTTACCCAATGCACCGACCATTGGGTAAAGCCTCAAAGAATTGTCCCAAAGATAAATAATGAGGAAATTGCACCAAATAGCCACCTTTGGATAAAGCATTTTAAAATATAACCACACTTATAATTCCTTCAAAATATAATCACTTTGGCATGTTTTTTTTCCCTTCCTGCCCTTCTTTCAAAATAAAGTAAACAAATTTGAAAAAAATTTGGCCAATTGATTCTTCCTTCTCTCTCTCTCCAGAGCATTCCAATATTTCTTCCTCCCTTTCTCAAACACATGCTCGAACCATTCTATAAAAAAAAATAGCATCTTTCAAATGAAATCTGTGGAAAGATTGAATCTTCATGGAGATAATGTTAGTTTTCATCATAAAAAATTGATGGGTATTTTTATTTTTGTATTTGAGACATATTATGAAAAAAAATCATATCTTTCAAATGGAATCTGTGGAAAGATTGAATCTTCATGGAGGTAAAGATAGTTTTCATGGTAAAAAATTGATGAGTATCTTTATTTTTTTGTATTTGAGACATATTATGAAAAAAATCACCTCTTTATGTTTAAATCTGTCAAAGACTAAATCTTTATAGATTCAATGCTTGTTTTCATCTTAAAAATTAAATGGGTATTTTTATTTTTATGTTTTTGAAATATATTATAAACAAAAATCATATCTTTCTTCTCAAATATGTGCAAAGATTGAATCTTTATAGAGAAAAAATTCATTTTAAATTGAACGTGTTTCTTTATTTTTGTGTTTTTTGTCCAGATATTTCGTAAATGTTACGGATTGTTTTGTGGAGTATCAGGTTATTTTTGTAAACTGTTAAAGGTTGTTTTTATAACTCTTATAAATAGTTTTCGTAACTGTTATAAATTGTAATTTTAATTGTTACGAGTTGTTTTGGTGTAGAACCTTGTTATTTTTTTAATTGCTACGGGTTGTTTGATATAATTGTTATTTACTCTTTTCTTACCGTTACGGGTTGTTTTGTGAAGTATCGGGTTGTTTTTGTAACATTGCGGGTTGTTTGATTTAATTGTTATTTGTTCTTTTCTAACCGTCACGTGTTGTTTTGTAACTGTTTGCAAGTGTTTTTTAAGCATGACATATAATGCTTGTTTTTCCTTAGCATTAATTGTTCTTTGTTGACCAGATATACAAGTTGGCATTCGGGAGTGGGCACGTCAAAGATTTCAATTCTTAGCTGAGTTTTCTGTCATAAAACATGTTCAATATGTAAACAATCAGGACACACAAAAAGGCGATGTCTAGATAAAAGTGATTAGTTGGATACAAGCCTCAATTGAGTGAATTGTATTTTTTTTGTTTTTTAATTTGTTCCATCTCATTGTAAAATACTCTACAAGATTATACATTTTTTCATAAAGGTTATTTGTTCAACATTTTAACTTGTTTTTGTAATTGTTACGGATTATTGTTGTAGTTGTTACAGGTTATTTTTTATCTGTTGCGAGTTGTATGTTTTGTGAAATACTTGTTTCACAGAAGTAGAAACTCATTAAAACTCAACCTATTGAATATATACCTTGATCAAATCATGTATAAAATCACTAATAGTATATGGTGCTTGTTTGAGGGGTTTTCATCAATTTATAAGGCCAATTGTTTGCATCAATGTCACCTATCTAAAGGAAAGGTTCAAGGACACTTACTAATATCAGCATGTAAAGATACAAATGATCAAGTTAGACAATCCTCTAAAAGACTATTGTTTCTGGCCAGTTTGTTTTTTTTCTACTTGGGGATATTTTGTAAGGTGTGAGGGGTTGTTTTTGCTTGTGCCAGGTTTTTTTTTTTTGCCTGTCATGGGTTGTTTTTGTGCCTATCACTATTTATGATTGTTCATAGACCTAACTGGTTGTTTTTGTGCCCTTGACAGGTTGTTTTTGTCCGTCACTAGTCGTTGTTATGGATTCTACTTAATAAATTTTTTAATTTATACTAATTGTTCTATTATTATTAATGGTTACGTTACCTACAAGAATTTTTTCTTTTTTGTAACTTTGAATTGTTATTTTTAGCCTGTGCCTGTTTTTTTTTTAAGGTTGTGACAGCTTGTTGTTATGTCTGTGACCGGTTGTTTTAGTGCCTGTCAATTGTTGTTTTTCATTTAATCTGTTTAATGAATAAATGTTATTTTACTTACAAAAATAATAATAATAAAAACATCAAAGACCAATTTAGACACAAAGTATTACAGTGTACTACATATCCTTCAGGTTGGCAAACCAATTTTAAAAAGCTTCATAGCAAAATCCTTTCTTAGACTGTCGATTTTGATATCCTTCAGATCCCGCGGCACACCACATAGAGTTGATTGCACAGCTGCAATTGTCTAGGCACCACAAGGAGTCCTTCAGGTACTGGAAAAAGGAATCAGAAATTCAAGGAGTCAGCAGAAAAACCCTTTTCCCAAGATTTGACAGTCAATTTGTCTGTCATGGCCTTAAATAGAGACTACAAAAAATTATTGAAAAGGGGTGATATCAGTTTCACAATAAATAGGGATCAGGTTACTAAAGTAAATGGAACCAGATTAAGTCGACGTCCACGAAAGTAACCCTCGCCTTTCTAACAAGGTTTGACAGTCAACCAGTAACATAACAGAAACAAACAGCAATGCAACTAAAATAACCTTTAACTCAACCATAAATAACCCTTAAGTGACAACCCGTAACAATTATTAATAACCCTTACATCAATAACAATGATGCAAATCTTCCAGCCATTAACCCCTCTAACAACAACGACAACCCAAGCATGAAACAACCTAAAAAATAACATAAGAAACAACCCATACTCGAAAACAACCCCCCACAAGCCATACACATAAATCAAACCGACCATAACAACAAATTGCTCATGCATTAGCACATACCAATTAGATTCAAACCTATGGCATCGTTTAACTTAAACATCAAACCTGAGCATTTTTAAGTTTTTAGGTCACAAATCTTCATTTATAGACACAACCCATCAAATTTGGGAGCTTTATACCAGTGACAGATGGACGAAACTGATTCTGAACATCCAACGACCCTCTCAACAGATATAAGCTTTACATTTCCATCCCATTTAATTTTTTAAGCCGACCGATGCAAACATTAAATTTTAGACACAACCCATTTCAAAAATGCAAACTTTGTAAGCATAAATAAATCAAACAAGGCAAGTTTTCTGGAAAATAACCAACCAAAATTCTGTAAAAAGCTAAATAAATTCATAACCCATCAAAAGGTACACTACCTTTACTTGATTAAATGATGGTTCTGGTTGAAATGGGTTGGAAAATCACCGATGGCGACTGCAGCTTGAGATTTCTGAATGGTTGTAGGTGGGAGCGTGCTTCAACAGTAAAGGAAAGCCTTTCGAATTTTGGTACTACTCCCGAGGAAGAAAGCAACTTAAAAGGGTTGTAAGAAGTAAAGTTTAAGGGTTGGAGCTGAAACGGACTTGTTTAGACCATGTAAAATGGTTCGACTATCCATTCAAGTGTAAACAACTCGAAACAATTATATTTCAACAACTCGTAACTGCCTATAAACAACTCGTAACTCTACAACTCTTTTATGTGTAACCAGTACAACTCCTGAATAAAAAGTGAAATAATATGTGCTCTGGCCTGTTCTCGATCAAAAGTGTCTAGAAAAAATTTCTCTTAGACTAAAATTTATCAACCTTAAAACTATTTCCAAATTTTAAAAATACTATCCTATTTGATCCAAAAAAAAAAAAAAAATGCCCCATAAATAATTACACTTTTCTTAAAGTTTTACATCTCTAGGTTCTTGGATACTTCTTTGCCCATGAATGTTATGGGGCTTAAACCCATTGGAATTCGATGATAAATGGTGTTTCTAATCACTCACTTCTTTGTAACTTAGTACAATCAACAAATTGAATAGAATGCTTCAGCAGGCCGAAATTTGTATAAAATGATCCGTTTATATTGAATATATCATTATTATACCCTTGCGATTATACAATTTTAAAAGGAAGAAAAAAAAAAAAAAAAAGAATCTACTATGATACCTCTTTAAGTCTTTCCCTATAAATATATGAGTAATCCAGTTCATGGCAAACATTTAGTATTGCCTTAGAACTGGAATTTCGTTCTTTCCACTGAAATAAATCATCTCCAAGAAACACAAAAGCCGAGAAGACTAAACAAAAAAAATAATAAATAAATACTGCTTATGCTTATGCTTTAGCTCACTTGCTCTCCTATTAAATCCAAACCAACCACCAGGAATGTCAATCCCTGGAAGAGCAAGTAGTAGAAATGAATTCCATGAGCTGATAGAAGGCTTCTTGCTGCTGCTGTGAGGAGGAGGAAAGCAAGAGCAAGCTCCTTTCTATAGATTTTGTTTCTTTTCTTCTTCGTAAGAGGAGTCTCTTTCTCTTTTAGTTTGCCAAGCATTTCCAGGCCCGATTCAGAGAGTCTTCTCTGAATCTTCTCTTCATTAAATGTCTTTGTTTCCTTCTCGGCAAGGGCCAATAGGTCTGACTCAGATGATCTGCCTGTCTTCTTGGTAACCACCCATTCATATGCACTTCCCAGCTGAAACAGACCCGAGACCATAGCATTGAATTTTGTCACAGACATTGTGTTCTCAAACAGTAGGTATGGCATCAAAAAAGGGAAAGACTTTGGGGCTGGTAAAATGTTCAATATAGACATGACAATTGGGACATAACATATCACCCAGGCAGGTAACTCAGCTTCTGGTATGAACATAGTTAATGGAAGTATGATACAGAACAATGTAAATGAGTAGAAGGGAAGGATCAATTTCCTCAGAAGAAAGAAAAGGAAGATCAGATTGGCCTTCTTCCACAATGATATCTGCAATGATAAAACCAGAGAATTTCAGCATTAGCTTCTTAAATAAAAAATAAAAAAAACCATATAAAAGATTCATTAGGTGTAAAGAATTAGAGATACCTTTGATCGTATAATTGCAGGAAGGCACAATCTGAACAGCTGCATTGGACCGGAATGCCAACGGTGCTGTTGTTTTTTGTATGCTTCATAAGACTCAGGTACTTCACAGATTACCCTGACATCATTGAGGTAATTGAATTTCCATCCATGCAAGTGTGCTCGGACGGCAATATCCATGTCCTCCACTGTTGTCCTCTCAAGCCATCCACCAGACTGTTCCAAAGCCTTGATCCTCCAGACCCCAGCTGTGCCATTGAATCCAAAGAAATTAAGGTAATAACCATTCACTTGCTGCTCCACCTCGAAATGGAAGCACAAGTTGATGTTCTGCAGCCTGGTCAGTAGATTCTCATCCTTATTCACAAAGGACCAACGAGCCTGAACGAGACCTAATTCAGGATTTCCCTGAAGCAATGAATGAACTTATTTAGATTTAAAAGGGCAATTCAAATCTTCTTTAAAAGTCTCTTTGCCATTTTGCTTAGTTTTAGAGTCAATTCTTCATATTTTTCACTTTTACACAAATTAACCTTATCCAGAAACTAAGAAGATGTGACACCAAAAGTATCTTTACCAAGACATAAGAGAACATAAAGATGATTAATTTGAGTGATTTACCTTAAAATGAGGAACTGTCTGCTTTAGAAAATCTGGGTTCGGTTGAAAGTCTGCATCAAATATGGCAACAAACTCATAATCCTTGACATAGTCACATGCCATTGCTGATTTTAGATTTCCTGCTTTATATCCGGTTCTAATGAACCGATGTCTGTACACTATGTTGGCACCTTTCTCTTTCCATGAGGCCACGTCATTTCTTATCAAGAGCTGTGCAATTTCATCATCCGAATCATCCAAAACTTGAACCAGAAATCTATCTTTTGGCCAATCTAGCTGGCAGACAGCCGCAATTGATTGTTCATAGACCTTAATTACAAGAATATTACACCAGAAGAGTGTCAGTCAGAACCATACTACAATAATTACACCGACAGTTTAATAAGTTGCAAAACAGTGCTTATGAATGTCCTTTACCTGTTCATACTGCGGAACATTGAAAATAACCAATAAAAATAGAAAGAATTGTTTCATGAAAAAGGGGAAGATACCTTTTAACTTTTTCGATCACAAAGGGAATGTCCAGATTAAAAGGAGGTTCTAAAGTACTTAATAATTATACAGGATTCTTGATTGTTTGGTAGAATTAACAATCATGTGCTTACAAAAAGCCTACTATTCCTCTTGAGTTGTCCTTGCAGAGGACGCCGACAACATTTTTACAAGCAAAAAGAAGACACATAAGAACTGAGAGATGCTGAAATCATTTTGGGTTTCTTCATTTAACTTACCTCTAGTTAATTTTGAATTCGATTCAAAAGAATAGTTAAAACAGAAGAGGGAAAAGATCTTTGAGCAAATCAAATGAAAGAATAAGAAAAAAGGGCGTATATGTGTTCGGAATTGATGCGATACTGGTAATCTTGGAACTTGATCTCCATCAGGAATATAAGGATTAGTTTCCTTACCTCTTTCTCATTGCACATTGGAATCTGTACAAGAACCATCGGGAAACTTGAAGCATCCTTGATGTCATATGGTTCTCCTTCTATTTCTGGCTTCAACTTCTTGTACTTGATCCAAAAACAACCAAGACAAAGAACAAGGCGATCTACCGATTGAATCATGAAAAGCATGATGCAGAAATTTGAAAGTGATAGAATCAAAGGAGCAATATAATCAACTCTGAAGGAGAGCCAGGACATGTAAGTCCATTGCACGATATTCTGCTGGACCTCCCAGGGATGAACCAAGCTCAAGTCCCATTTGTTGAAATAAGCAAAAATTTCTATAAGCAAGGCTACAACTGAAATAGCAAGAAAGACTTTTATAAACTTATACAGCTTCCCCCTATATTTAAACTCTTCATCATTGACATCTGACAGGGAGATGCGTTTCTTGACCGAAACAAACAAAGTCGGCAAACCCGTTGCTAGCCATGGAATGAAAGCCAGAGCTCTTTGTACTTTGAGAAACATAATCCATGTAAATTGCTTGGGACGTGCAGCTTTCTGCTTGTCCAGAAAAAGACCCGAATTTGGATCATTTATTTCTATGAGGGCGATGGAACGGGGCTTCTCAATTGTGACCACTAAAGAGCTAGGTGCCATCTGCCTTCTTGCAGCAGAAAAATCCAATCAGAAGACAAACCTACAGAAAGATTTTGCTAACAGAGCAATGGGTTGACCTCAAAATCCAATTTTGAGATTGCTAAACCTGTCATGCCATAATTTTTTGGCAGAAAGATGCCGGAAGGGACCATAGAACTATATAATGTACATTTCACACTGAATTGAAGATCTAGGAATTTTTGCAGAAAAGGAAGTTCACAGAATCCAAGAACTCGTAAGACCGTTTGAAGTACAGAGTTGTTGCTAAAAATACCTCTCTGGTCAAAAAGCTCAGCCAGAGGGAGAAAGACCCGGGGCAGGAGATAAAGGAGAGAGAGAGGCTTTACGAAGAATATGCTTTTGGTGACTCTTTAATAAAAGGAGGTGCAGTTAGAGAGGGCAGTATGAGCGAGGTGAAGCCAATAGAAGTTTCGGGGTGTAATTTAAAAATTGAGGTCGTCCAACTCACCACAACGACAGACATCATTATTTAAAAAGTTTTAAAAAGAAAAAGAAAATCGATCAGCTGGGATCAAACGTTGTGAACCCGGAAAATGTCCTCAGTGGATTGGTTGGATATGGTCAAAGAAGGGCATCTTACGCTTTCTTCTTCCTGCCTTTCTCCTAACAGATCTAATATAGTTAAATTGTACATGATCAATTTAGCTCTCACAAGATTCATCATGGTGCCAATTAACGACCAGTTTGGAACCCAAAAGTGACAGCACAATTACAGCCAAAATGTATACACGAATTACCCGGACGGGGAAGGGGCTTGAAAACATTTGTCGTGGTGAACTGGATAACCGTGTCTGTTAGCTATGATTGTGGATGGCTTTAGATAAAACGAGCAAGTCAAATTTACGTTTCTTTCTTTGTTTGTTCCTCGTTACTGCTGAGTCTAGTCTCCATCACATCCTAATATGAAAAAGGTTTTGGTGGAGCGTTGTCACTTGTCAAGGATTTAGATTTAGGGTGTGATTGGTTTCAACATCTTTTTCTCCATTCTCCATTCTCCATCCATCAACACGTAAAATGTATTTATTAATTGGAGTTTATTTTTCATTTAAAAACAAAAAAAATTTATACATCTCATCTTAGATAGATGGTTTAATTTGATTTCCAAAAAAAATTTTCCATTTTTGAATGAAAAATGAACTCCAATTTAAAGATACATTTTACGGAATTGGATGACACCATCCAAACGGATGGTGTATCCAATCACACTCTTACAGTGCCTTGAGCTCTTCCCTAGACCACCTCAGATGTTGAGAACAAGAAAGTGACTCCATACGTTGATCTTTAATTGAGCTTGAGCTTTAGTTTGGGTATTAAGCTGTAGATAAGATCTTTGCCTCTTCCTCAAATCCTAACATGATAATATTCATTTCGTGATTTACACATTATTATTATTATATACAAATGATCAAATATAGAGCCTGGATGTGATTCTTCCTGACCTTTTTTGGTCGATAGATCGAAATAGCATCGATGATAGGATTTTACTTTGGTTTCGTTTGGATTAGTTAGAATGGCCTATGAGATGCGAATCTCATCAACCATTCTCTTAATTTAAAAGACTATTCAATATCCTAATTAAAGTAATTAAAAACCCAGTGTAATTCTATAAGAATTCTAGAGAAAAGTTTTTGAAAGAATCTCACAATTCAAGACTAATCCATGGTTGTAAAAAATGTTTGTTTCAAGAGTAGAGAAGAAATGTTTGTTTCATTTCATGGTTGTAAAAATTGTTGTGTCTTTAATACAAGGAAGAATGGCTTTAAGCCAAAAACTAACTAAACAAAGTTGAAAAAATATTGCATAAAAGGCCCTAGACTATAAAGAAAATACAAGTTGAAAGGGAAAAGAAAAGAATGAAATTCGCGGTTGGAAAATCATTGTAGCAACTCACGACTGTAGCTATCAGGTACCGGATAAGTTACTGTAGCACACCGGACACTTCTGTTTTCCAATAAAATTGGCCCTTCATTAAATCGGACGTTGAACAACACTCTTTCACCACTTTTCAGCATCAATTTTGAGTTTTTTTTTTTTTTTTGCCAACTTGAAGCCTCTTTTAAATCATGTTTTTTTTGGCAAGATTATGACATGAAATTGAGCACATTTGAGCAGCCAAAGATGAGACATTCATTACTCTAGTTTTTAACATCCATAATCTTCATGAAGTGTTATTGTTGGTCTCACATGGTCTTCAACTTCAAGTTTGTTATATAAGGTTTTCTTCTTTCTTCTTCAAATTTCAGTTTATGAAACTTGTAAGTCCTTAATTCTCCCATAAATGTTGTCTTCAAGTTAGCCTTTCTTTTGATAGCATGAAAGATCTTCAATAAAAGCTTGAGTCGCTCCTAGGATCACATCAAGCCCTTCCAAGGAAGCATATTTCTAAGAGAAAAGGATTTTGTTTGGATAGTTTTGTTCTTATCATCCACCTGTCATGGCGGCTTTGCAATTGAGAGTGGTGAAGTTTCTTAAATTAAGAGATCCTCTCGCCTAAAGGCCAAAGACATCCCCTGGCAATTCATTAGGTGAAGAATGGAGATATGGATTTCGGGAAGCAAACTTCATGACAACCCATCCGTTAATGCAACAGTGTGGTTTTGCATTGGTTGCTTTTGTCTCTCTTTTACTGGTCGGTTTGGGTTGCGGAGCAATCAGACTTCTTGACTTGAAATTCATAATATTTATTAAATCCGGAAATGCAACATCGTATTCAATAAAAATTTAAATTTTTAGAACAAGTAAAAAATCGATTTTTTCATAATGAAATTGAATGTCACCTAAAGATACTAAACACATTAATAAACAAGAAAAATTGATACTCCCTCCGTCCCAAAATATAAATCGTTTTAGGGTGTTTTCTTTATCCCACAATATAAGTCGTTTTATAATTATCAATGCATAATTATGATTATTTTTTCATTCTTGATCTCCATTGATATGATCATTCATTTATTATAAAGAAAGAGAAATGTAGTTAATAAGGAGTGAGAAAAATGATAATTTTAACATAACATAACTATATTTAAGACTTTTTAATCCAAATGAAATTAGGGCTAATGTCTTATATTGTGAGAGGGAGGGAGCATCTTCATTGAAAATAAAACACACATGAAACCCTCCATTTAGGCAGATATGAGAGGATTTTTTTAAGGTGTGTGTTCATGCAATGCAAAATTTATTGACCATTCCCCTGGATTCACGCCATGATTAAATCTTCGGCGCTTGACAATTTACATACACGCACCAAAACTCTATTTTAAAATTTTTATTCTCCAAAATCTATTTATAAATAAAGAAATGAAACTTATAAATTTAGACAAATACTACCCTTTTATGGAAAAAGAAATTAACTACTAAAACAGAACAAGAAAAGTGAAAATGAAAACCACATATAGTAAGAAAAAATGCCAGGAAGAGTGGTCAGTTTCTAAGAATCTATCACGGAGGTAACAGAGTTGGGTTAGCTGTGATATGGGGCTGTGTGGTGTGGGGGGTGCACCCCAGCAACCACGCATAGCACCGGCCGGCTCCCCCGGCAGAGCCCACTTGTAGTGGGTGCGGGCACATAAATGCTTCTCAAGAACGTTCGTTGTCTTGGCTGGTAGCGAGGTCCACATGCGATGGCTATATCACCCATTATATTGTTATTGTCCCATGTGAGCTACCCTGGTCCTGCCTGTATTGGGGCATTTTAAATTACACCATCTTAAGGGATGTTGTGCAATGTATTCTCTCCATGCTAAAAACACTACCTCACTGATCAAAGCAAGATAATTAATCATCTTCAGGTATCTGACAACACTTGCATCCAGCAGGCTACATTAGATCATTAAATAAGTCATGTTACCTCGAAATTAGTTGGGGGCAAATCTCAATACCGGAGATCCCTACAGGGACAATTGCTAATTTTTCTGCTTCACCAGTTGATTCTTCTTTTTGTCGTTTTGGGGGGGGGGGGGGGGCTCTTTCTCAAGATCTGAAACTGGCAATGGAAAACAATCATTAACTAGGAAAATACTCATCTTTGATCTATCTGTTTGATGGGGCTGCCAGCAGCATCTCTAAGATATTCAGCATAGCATAACATTGCATCAGTTAATAACTGCAGATGCTGAGATAGCAAAGATTATCAGCAAAACGGAAGATCAAATGTATTCAAGAAAAACTATTTATGCAGGACATTCACATCTATAAAAAGCATAAAAAGATTAAATTCCAGAAAATTACTATCATAATCCAGCTAAAGCAAAAGTACTTCTCGGTACCACCAATGCAACTAACAGGTGCAAATTCTTAAAGGCAGAGGCTTTGCTTGGTCAGAATGCCTTATGACACATGAACCATTTAGGAGCCCAGAAATCCACTAGACATAATCCAAGAAACAGAAGAATTTTCTTCCTAGTTCTTTGTGTAACGATGATGAGCAGTTAAAGGTTTTCCGGAATGACTCCTGGAAACTAGTCCTGAATGAAGAAAATGAAGCAACGAACATGAATCTGCTGAACCATATAAAATTGCTTACATTATCTAGATCCATGATCTCTATCCAGCTTAAAATTAATATCAACAGGTTTAACAGGTCTGCTTTCTCTTAAACTAGTAAATCATTTACTTTTAGATTTATGGTGGGTGAACGACTCAAATTTGAGATTAAGTTGTTCGCATGGCAGATGATTTAAGGACTCCTAACAATCCATGTTTCAGTGAGTATACTAATCATTCTTTTCCAGAGCAAATTGGGTGTGGTTTTTAACCATTTTCACAATCAGAACATGAGAAGATTACCTATTCAACGTTCTGCAAGATATAGAAGACTTTATGCAGTTAAACTATAGCACCAGCATTATATTGAGCTAGCAACGATATAGCGTTTAGAAGATTCTGTCAGCAGAGTAATAAGACAATCCAATCTTTCAGGCCAGTTACATGATTTTTTTACTGTTGAATTTCAACAATCAGCTTCAACGCCAGTACAGATTTTATGCAAATGCAAGAATGATGATGCTGGAAATCTGACGAGGGGTAAGAGTGTCTTTTGGGCCGAATTGAGGACCTGCAAGACAAAACAGTCAG
>JAWZTD010000067.1:191995-207084 GCA_035221335.1 Echites panduratus
AAATTTCATAGTTTACATTAAAGATTTGATATATATATATATATATATCAAATCTTTAATGTAAACTATGAAATTTACCTCATCTTCTATTTTTTTTTTAACTTATCTCATCGTTTTATTCACTTATAGAATGGTTTAGAGCAATATTTTCATAAATATACTAAATATCAAATATTTAAAAATTTTATTAATATACTGTTTAATAGTTCAACGTAATTAAAACAAAATTTAATTAAAAATAAGAATTATATTTACTTTAGATTATTAATAATAGAAATGTAACGTGATAATTTTTTTAATGATTAATAGTTATCTATTAATTTTTAACATTTATTTTAAGTAAAAAATTTATCTTTTAAATAATTGAATAAGTATATCTATAGTTTTAATAAAAGATGATCTAATATTAAAATATATTTTATGTTTTCTATTGAAATTTGAATTAATTTAACCTTAGTTGTATGATTAAAAGATTAATGTGAATGGTTTAAAATATCACAAGAATTCAATGGATTAAAATATAAATTTAAAAAAAATTAAGATAATTATAATAAGTTGAAGTATTTAATAAAGTAAAATAAAGTTTAATAACTCAATAAAATTATTATCACTAAATAACAAGTTCAATAATATATTGACTTTGAAGGAAGGATGAGATCCAAATCGAACGGACATAATAGCGAGCGATTCAAGATTGAAGAAAACGTGTTCCAAACTTCCTGTCATCTATACATCAATTATTAAGTACTCTCTGCTGACCATTTCGGAGTGTTCTTAATTAGCAGATTATAGTACAGCTTCTGGGAAGGAGTAGTTTCTGGGCAGAGCAGCTGTCTATTTTCTTCGTCTAATTACTTGGATGGTCCGATTCTGACCTCATGCCGGCCAAGATGAAGTCAACTTCACATACTGGAGAACATATTTACCAGTTTTCGATCAACAAGGAGATGTTTTTCAACATTGGCATCCGGCCATTTTTCCTGTTCTACCTTTTATGCCTCGTTTGCTTTTATATATTCTATGTATACTTTGCTCCCATCTCCGTCAAATTCACTCAAAAACATGAGGGTGATGGTGGTTATACATTACTTCGCACTTCTAACCCTTCCCCAATTCAAGAAACTTATGTGCAAACCAACTCCTCCTCCATTCAGCTCCAAAAAGGTATTATTAATTAGTTCTGTTGAATTTCTCAAATTAATTTCTTGATATACAGATTTTGGATGTAGCTATTTTCTTTTGTCTGTTTTGGTTTCTGAATGCACATTAATATATAAAGGGCAGGCACTGCAGAAAAGGAGGAGTGTAATTTGTTCAAGGGTCGATGGGTTCCGGACGCCACCGGTTACTCATACTACTCAAATTTCAGCTGCAGAACTATTCCCTTTCAGAGGAATTGTTTCCTGCACGGAAGGATGAATAGGGATTTCCTTCACTGGAGATGGAAACCTGAGCAGTGCGAACTCCCACGTTTTCAGCCCAGAAACTTTCTTGACCGGGTTCGAGGAAAGACAATGGCATTCATAGGTGATTCGCTTGCTCGGAATCAAATGGAATCCCTCGCCTGTCTATTGTCTGCGGTTAGTTATTCTTCCTTTCGCACCTACATGTCAATCGATTGAGGTTAGGTGTACGAATTTATTTAGGGCAAATCTAGTTAATTAACTGTAAATAATATGCTCGATTCCATTTAGGTTATCGTCTAGAGAATTATTGTCTCCTGAAGATGTTTAAGGTCCTAAACTCTAGAACATTCTCCTGGGCAAAATAATTATTGTCGGTGTGGTGTCCCTCTCTTTTTATTACTTTGACGTTGTGGAGTATATTATCTTAATGATTCCCTACCATTATTGTTTCTCTTTTTATTTGATGTTTCTTTCGGTGATATGACATGGAAATTTTTGAACCGTAGCTCGGTGCTTGGACATCAATTTAATGACTTGTGCACCTCACATTTAGAAATGTTACCGTTGCAGGAAGAAACTCCAATTGAAATGGAAAAGGAGCCTGAGGATCGATTCCAGAAGTGGCACTTTCCAAAACACAACTTCACATTAATGGCTTTCTGGTCCCAATTCCTGGTCACTTCCTCAGAGATAGTAGTGAATGGTTCATCAACTGGGGGTTTTAATTTGCAACTGGACAAGATTGATGCAAAATGGGCACAAAAGCTTCCCACAATTCATTACGCCATTTTCTCGGATGCTCACTGGTTCTTCAGGCAGAACTACCTATACGAAGGGGGCAGGCTTATTGGATGCATTTATTGCCAGGTTCCTAATGTGACGGACCTTGGTCCTGGCTATGCCATAAGAAGAGCATTTCAGTTGGCGTTTAAGCACATAAATGATTGCAAGGATTGTTCCCCCATGGTTACTTTTCTGAGAACATACTCGCCATCGCACTTCGAGAACGCCCCATGGAACATGGGAGGATACTGTAACAGAACAAGCCCCCTAAACGAAGGATATGATACCAGTAATTGGGAGTTCAGGAAAAGTCAAATGGAAGAACTTGAACGAGCCAGGAAGGAAGGGGAGAAAACTGGGAATACATTTGATGTTTTAGATATTACTAGAGCTATGCAGATGAGACCCGATGGCCACCCTGGAATATACTGGGGAAACAAATGGATGAAAGGCTACAATGATTGCATCCACTGGTGCTTGCCTGGTCCGATTGATGCATGGAATGAGTTCCTATTTGAGATGCTTAGGAGACAAACATCCATTGCCTGGAGATCTAAATGACATGGCTAAGTGTTCAAACTAAAGAAATTGGAGGAAGAGAATGCAAAACCAAAAGTGAGATGTGCAGGTATCCATATGGGAAACCCAGCATTCCAAAGCTACCAGCCATTGCACATCTGTTTTTCCTCTTTGATGGATTCCAAGTTTTCTCTGCATGAAAAATGTACCCCGCTTGCATAGAAGAAAATAGGGAAACTATTGATGCAGTTTACAGAAATGCTTTCAAGCCACTTCTGTTGCATGGTTGCAAACCGGTGGGATTTATGTGGGCACCTTCTTTCAGGGCTGGCAATTATGAAACAAATGAATTAGATTATTCATCAGGGATCACTTTCCCAGTTGCTTGTACGCGTCACAAGGACTTTCTGTTTCAATTTTAATACTTCAACTCTTTAACATTAATTTTGCTAGAATTCAAGTATCTTTTGCTACAGAAAACAGACAGAAACCCTCATGAAGTCAATAACAGAGGTCATGACTGCTCATCTTCTAGAAAAAGAAAAACTAAATGTAGCCCTGCAAATATGTAAGGGGGAAAAAATGCTTCCTTTAGTTAAAAATTAAAATGAAAAAGAGGAATGGAAAAGAAAAACAAATTACCACAAATGAGGAAAATGTTCGTTTTTAGGGTATTTTAAGGATTCGAAAAAAAGAAATAAACACTCCATACAGAGCCTACAAAACTGCTTAGATTAGGCTTTAAATTTCTTTTCTACAGAAAATGGTCAGGTAGATCTAATAACTCAAGAGACTGTGACAGGCAAGGGGTTATTATGACTAACTCTGAACAAAGGCATAACAAATCTCCAGCTAAGGGAGCAAATGAAATTCAAGAATATGCAAACTAAAACCATCATTCAGCCCCCAAGTTAAGCAACATCAAGATGTAGCTGAAGCTGAGACTGTTAAATGTGAAAGTTAAAAGCACAGCAACTTCCATTACTCCTAAACAAGAAAGCTTCTGCTCTGAAAATCAGATGATTCTTGGGATAAATTGTTAACAACCAAGTAACTTGGACTATCATCAAGTGGTCTGAGCTGAGCTTAGCTAAGGAAATAAAAAGTCAAAAGGTTTCGAACACAAACTGAGCTGCACAATTTGCGATGAGCAAACTTCGGCTTAATATTTGTGAACTAGCTTGGGCATAAAAACTCTCAGCTTCACAGAGCCAAATCAACACTCCTCTTCAACAAGTCATATCGCTTAAAACATAAGAACAATTTATTTGCTATTTCAGTAAAGCATCTTGGAGATTTCATAACTCAAAATTTCATCATGAGCTACCAAATGCTCTCAACTAGCTTAACTTTCAATATGGTTATTCATGCTCATAAATGTACCACAACAACGTTAATCCAGTAAATATAATCAGAATTGATAAGACATTATTCTGATCTCTTTCGAAACAGACTCCAACATCTCAAACATGAATGACAGAGCACACCTTCTGTCCTATGAAATAAAAATCAACATCTAAACAGAAATCCTGTTTATAGCGGTATAAACTAAAGTCGATTGTAGACTCATTCAAATGGAGTCCTTGCATAGGTTCGACCGCGACCTTGTAGAGATTTCATCCAAATGGATCCTATTGCATGGCTCTTTCCCTTTGTTCCTTTTAGCAATTAAAAGTGCAACTTCCAATTTGATCTCTAGAATGTTTTACCCTCATGCTCTGAAAATTAACTAACACATATCGACGTCCTTTAATTCTTTAATATTCATTAGAGGCTGAAAAATTCAGCTAAGGTTAAGACTAAAAGAAAACTGGTTAACAACACCGGCCACCTTTTCATGCATATGGTTGTTTATTTATGACTAAAACAGTTCAACTAAAGTCTTACCATGCTTCAATTAGAAAAATTAATACTATCAAGTGAAACAGAGTCAATGGCATTTCTTTTCTTATCTATTTATTGTGGACGTAGGATCATTACACATAGTATGCCCCAGCCCCATCAGTGTATTTTTTTGCTTTACACTCCCTGAATCTTCCTCAGCCAGGATTGGGCAGAATAGCAGAGAAATTACAAGTATAGACTTTCGGATTTATTGACATTAAGTTTGTAAAAGGGATTATTCGTCTTCCCAGCCTTTGGAACAAAAAAGGGTGTAACAAATCCCCATTGAAGAAGACAAAAACCCTCTTGTTAGAAGTTAGAAAGAACCTGAAAAAAAGAGGACTGGAATCCATACATTTTTTTGAAAATTATCTTTTTGATTCAAATAAGTAATATACTTCAAAATTCCTAAAATCCCCCTTTTTTGGACTGAATTTTTTCATATGAATCCCACTTGGAATTTGGAGTTTTATGATGTAGATTAACTCTATTTCTACACTTTTGGGGTATTAATCCAGACCATTTATTTGAAAATCATAATAACCAGGACTCAATCGAAGCTCTACTGACATCATCAAGAACTAGTGCCAGAGGAAGAGTATAGATGTTTCATCTCAACATCTGTAAATACCTTCTGCGGTTAGCCAGAATACCCTATGAATTATTTTCGTGAGAGAGGGCTAAAGAAATTGAGTTTCAGCTATTACATTCAGCCCCTAGAGTTAAATTAATCAAATAAAATAATGAGAATGGAACAACATCAGTACTTAGTAGAAATATTCTATAGCAATTAGGGCAAAAACCACTAAAAGGAAATGTAAACATGACCCATTAGTGGAAATGTAAACATGACCTATTGAACTTCACAGAAGGCACAATCCACTGAAACCAATTTTACATTTAAAAGTTAATAGAAAATCAAATTTTTATCCACTATAGCAACCATGGTGCAATCTACAATCAGTTTGTACAATAGTAAAATATAAGAGAAAGGCATAAACTCCTAATCAAATATTGAAATTTACCAGAGTAACATGTCTGAATTCTCAAGATTCCAGTGAGTTACCAAGCACAAAAGAGGACAATTCACGTGCTGGTGCATACTCAACCAACCCAATATCCGTTCCATATCCAGTAACTGGTAACTTCAAATCCCGCAAGACAGTGAATGCCTCAGCCATTCGACTCTTTGGCACTTCCTCAGCCACTGGGCAGTGCGGAATCCATGAGTCGGGGCGATACTCGTCCCCCATTTCAACTCCATCTTTCTTCATTGCATCACACAGTTGAAGATGGAATTGAATCAGATACAAGGAAGGAGTTGGAGCAAGGAAGAGAGTGTTGTTATCATTAGCAAAGCTCCCAATTGAAGAAAATGACAAAGCCAAAGGTTGTTGCTTTGAAGCGAAACTTTTTACAACATTTTCAAGTTTAGTAATGTCCAGAAATGGGCTAGAGAATAGGGTAATGTGAGGTCTAGATTCAATTTCAATGAGCTGTGTGCTAATTTGTCTGCGAGCCAGTACGTTCCAAGCCTTCAAGACCTGGTTTTCAAGTGCAGGATCAAAATAAAGTTCCAATGCATAGCCTTGTGACATTGCCTCTAAATCCAAATTCCTATCAGGTAAGCACTCAAATTATTAACTTATCAAAACCAAGTGCAAGAGCAATACTAAACATAAACAAATGAAGTAATACTAGGCAGCAAACAAACAGTAACGGAAAGTAACTGCGATCTTAGCAGTAAGAAAAGGGAGAAGTAGAGAATTAAAAAGAACTGGTAATCAAAGCAAAATCCATCATAGTTAGTAATCAAATTAACAGAAAATCAAAAACGGAAAGCAAATTAGATGCATTAAAAATAAGAAAACAAACCCTAAAACCAATACCAAAAGTAGAACGTACCGAATTGAGATAAGAGACAGATGAGGCTCAAGAACTGGAAGAGCCAAGCCAATTGGGGAAATCTGAAGAAACAGAAGTTCGCCAAAATGGCAATAGGAGTTCAATAGAGTTGAGGGACCGATGGAGGTAAAGAAAAACAAAAAGAGGAACTTGTCAAGACTGTCCCAGCCTCCCGGTGGAGAGAGACAATAATGGAAACGAAGGCAATTGAGAGGTCTTGGGTACAGGCCTAGGTTAGAGAGGTCTTTGGGTGGAATTCACTCCAGCGCAATAATCGTTTGAGAATCCGGGTTCGATTTTAAGAAAAAAAAAAAAAAAGTTTCGAATAAAGTAAAATAAAAGAGGGGATTCCGCAGGGCCTGGGCTCAGAGGACCGCGGCCGCAGGAAGCTCTTTGAGGTGAAAAACAAAAATGAGAAAGGAAATAGGACACTTTAATTCGAGGCTAAAAAGGCATTTAGTTTCAAACTTGGATCAACGCGTCTTTTAGAGTCCGATTGGTCTAAATTTTTTTAATTTTTAAAATGTGAATTTTGATTTTTCTTTTAAAAAAATTATAATAAAAGTTAAAAATCGTTTGATAAATTAATTTTAAAAGTAATAAAAAAAAGAAATTGATTTTAAAAATTTTTCAATGTGAAGCAGCTTACATATTTGCCTTTAAGAGAACGAAAAGCTTTGATGAAATAATTATAGCTTTTTTTCTCTTTCGTTTATTTATTATAAAAAGGTTATTTTGAATTTTAATAACTTTCTGAATTATTTGACCTAATTTTTATCTTAAAATAACATCAAAAAGATTAGAAGTTTGGTCAAATAGATACTTAGTGTCTCACATAAACATTATAAAATGTCAATATGCATCTCCTTATCAGGTTTGGAAAGAGAGTTACTAAATTTATCTAAAATTTAATGTACAAGTTTAACGCATGTAATTGTCATTTATATGTGGATATATACTCGAAGGCAAACTTAAATCTATATGAAGCTTCCTAGGGCTTTATGAAAAACAATTTCTAAGGTACTAAGAAAGAAGTAATATATTTTATGTTAATTGAAGTGCAAATTTAACCCTAATAATTTAAATTGAAATTATAAAGATGGAGACACTTGGTTTTCTAAGCTTTATTGATTAATTTATGTTAGAGCCTCAATTTTTACTTCTTGTTCTTCAATTTCTTTTGCTAGTTGCCTTCTTAGGCCTTACAAAAGAGATGAAAATTTGTGAATTATAATATTCATGTTTTTTGTATCATTGTGAATCGGAAAAAATAATAAAAAGACTCCTTTTGGATTAATAGAAAGGTGATTTTAAAAAAGAAATTTTAAAAAAATCAATTTTCAGTGTAAAAAGGATACTCACTTGGGTAATTCGCCTTCGAGCAATGGGTTCTGCATATTTATTGTATATAAATATCTCAAAAACCCCAATTTTCAACAAAATTATTGACTTCAAACATTTGGTTTCAAAATTTCTTGAGGAAATATCAGTGAAAATTTGGTAGAAGTTGGACTAATATTATTCTAATCATTCAAATTAGTTTTATGGGGAGAATAGTTTATAATAGGGAATAAATATAATAATGTTGATAGTCAATGATATTTTGGTCTTTGAATTGAAGATAATATAAAATGTAACAATTTTTTTAGATGAGTTAAATAACGAGAGGAATGAGAGTACCTAATAAGTACTCTACGAGAAGAGGAAAAAAACAAACAAACAAAAACAACGAACAAGTATCTATTTCAATATCAATCATTTTATAATATTAATAATCTTTCTAAAATGAATACAAGGGTATGGTCGAATGGTTCGAAGGTAAAACATATATAACGTAGCAAATTCTATCCTTGATGAATTTACAACTACTAGCGGTATAGTCGAGGTGTGTTGTTAAGTCCTATCCGGACACTGTTTGTAAAAAAAAATAAATATAACTTTATATATTCAAGTTAAACAAAATTAAGTTGTCTAATTATTTTAACTTTTGGTACAAGAACCTTTTGATACAAAGTTCCTTCCTAAAAATTCAAAGCTCCCAATCCTTTAGAAATTTTTTTCTTTTTTATTTATGTATTATGCGCCCACAGTCTAACTCATTAGATGTGTACAGGACGTAACCCAAGAGGGTGTTGGTGTGATTCAAATTCAAGATCTATGGTCTGCACGCTCACCACCCTATGAAGACCAATCCTTTAGAATTTGACACAAGATATTTTAAGGATTAAAATAAGTTTTAAATGGTATACTAAGGACCAAGGGAGTGTAATAGGATTCAAACTATCTATCTATATAACAATTTTACTTATAGTAGTAGGTTCTTTTTTTTTAATCTCTTCATATTAATACATTAGATATCTTTTATTTATTCCCTTTTTTTTTCACACTCATATCTCCTTTAACCTTTTCTATACCAAACACCCTAATAATCAACAGTGATTTTTTGTTAACGACATGTCTTGAACTCGCAACTTTTCAATTTCATTTACTGTCGTTTATATATCCTTTTATTTATTAACTTTTTGGGGGGAAAGGAGCCTAACAAGATCTAAGTTGAATTTTTTAATGGACTTGCAAGATTGATTTAATCGTATCGGTCTCATCAATTAATTTTGTAAGAATTTTAAAACTATGAATATTTAATTGTAAACATTTTTAAATATAAATAAATAAATTTATTTCTAGATAGATGGAACATCATATATAAAATTACAATTGATTGCACAACGCGTTAGGGATCAAGGCTTGCAATGACCTAATAGAAAGTAAAATCAAAGTGGGCTGAAGTTATAAGGATAAATTTTATGTTTAAGTTAGTGAACACTTCAAAAGTTCGAAAGGAAGGACGAGAATCGAGAGAGATTAGAGTCAAAGAGATAATGACTTTAGTTTGGCATCACCTGACACTGGTTGTCCTGCTACCCTTTTTATTCTTGACTCTTTGGTCGTTGGAGAGGAAAAGTGAATTGTCTCGTGCTCACCTCCCTCTTATCACTTATTCCTCAATTTGTGGAGATAGTCTTATCATATGAGAAAACCGTGTTCCCTAAAGATATAAGGCCATGCATGTTGGCTTCGTTGAGTCCACCAGACTTGGGTAGGGGACTTGTCTAGGATTCACATTCGGTTTGAACTTAACCCCACTTGGACTCTCTGTATTGGGCTTCATCTAGATTGATTCAGTCTGTTTAATATGAGAAGTTAAATTTGGGTCTTTTCTATTTATATAGGAAAGGAAACCACATTCACCAATAAATTGGTTCATTGATCATTATATAATGAGTTAATATCTTGAACAACGAACCAATTATCACAAAATTTGCTCTTTCAATAAGTCTTCTTGAAGGGAAAAGCTCATATTAGGCCTATAACTTAAAGCCTAGGAGAGCGGCCTATGAAGGTGGCCATGTCACTAAGCGGGGAGCAAGGAGGTGGCAAAATACCAAACAATAAAGAAAATCATGTAAGGTTGCATGAGCTCGCGAAGTTGGAGGATAGTTCCTCACACCAAAGAATCTATCCTTATCTTGCAAAAAATGGCAAGGATCATCCCAACGTCAAGATAGGGAACCTTGTGTGCCCTCCAAGGTTGATTCATACTTCCACGCCTTCATTTAATGTATTTTCGTACTCGTACTATGACGGTAGCTACAGAAATAACTATTTGGAGGCTGATAAATCAAGACCGCCACTTTTATTTCCCTGGATTTTAGGGACTAACCCATGACTTGTCGTCTGGGAAGTATGGTCCATTGTGTAATTAGGGAAACTTCCCTGGGATTTCTAATTAAATAATACTCACTCCGACAATTATAAATGGAGGATTCAGAAGCTTTCAGGAGGTATGAGATTCTTCATTTAGATAATTTGTTTCTTGAACAAAAGTAAGCTGACTTGTTTGTCGGAGTGACTCTCCTCATCCTCGTTCCTTCTTTCTTTCTCGCAGGAAAGCTCTTGAATCCACCTCACAAAAAACTCTAAGACCGAATAACTTCCGTGCCCCATCAGATTGGTTCCGTTACCGGGAATGAAGAAAAACAATTCGAATTATCAAGCAGCTTCGAAGCAGCAAAGCTTCTTTTCCTATGGCGCCACCACCCCATAAGTAGACAGACAAATCCGACAAAGGCCAAGAGGTGGAACAGGAAAAATCAAGACACTCCGCTCTAGCTGTTCAGGATGATTCCTGAGTTTGGATTCCCAGAGAAGATCCGATCACCCCAGCTACTATGCAGAGAAAAGAAAGTAATGTATGTAGAATCCCACCCAAGCAAAGATTAGGACTAGTGGGAGTAGGAACATTAGGAACCAAAGACCTTAGGAGAACTCTCAACTTCAATTGAGGGCTCAAAGAAGAAGGCCTTCCCTCCAGCGGTCCTTCACGGATACAAAGGTTGGAGGAAGAACTGTAAATTACCCACAAAAAAAATCAAATGATGATGGAGTGGGCAAAACTGAGTCAAAGAATGGCCATAATTGGACATACTTTACCTCCACCCGTACTAATACCAACTCTATCCGCACATCCATCAAGAGATATTCTCTTTGGCAGGGAAAGTCCCGATAATCGAGACCAGATGAGCAACAGGAAGGACATCCCAGATCCAAGGGTCAACGATGCCCAATGGAGCTGGAAGCAGCCGAGGGCACCTAAGAGTCAAACTGGAGAATCTAGGAATCCCCCTAAGAACGATAATTAAAGGAGGTAACAAGGAAGATCTTACATTTCACGAACGAAGAGAGCGGCAACTCCCGAAAAGAGAAAATCAAGGAGCAGGTCCAGGTCTAGTAAAAAAGGTCCCCTTTTGCCAAATGGATCAGGGATGCGCCCCCAAACCTAGATTTCAAATTACCTGCCTTACCCCAGTATACAAGGAAGGGTAGGGCACAAGATCATTTGTGTAGATACGAACATGCCATGGGAGTCATAACCAATGACGAAATAGTGAAATGCAAAGCCTTAGTAAGCAAGGCCATGAGACAAAGCCACCACCTGGTTCATGAATTTGAAACCTGAGTTGATCAAGAGCTGGTCTTCCCTAGAAAAAGAGTTCCTTTCTAGATTTGGAATAGACTTTAGCTAAAAACCAAGGAGACCTTTTCAAAGTCAAACAGAGTCCAGGAGAGAGTCTGGAGACTTACATTGAAAAGTTTAAGAAAGAATATGACGATATTGATGGGGTTAGCATGGAAGTGGCCCTACACTCATTTATTCATGGGACTTTGTCAACTTACTTGAAAATAGAATTGCATATCAGACCGCCCAAGTCTATCTCCCAGATGTTCGAAGTAGCAAAAAAGCTGGAAGTATCTCAATAAGGAGGTTCTTGACATACCGCGGGCAAAAGGGCGAGTCCACCTAGACTCGATCACCCGGAGGGAAAAAACAGAATAAGAAAAACGGAATCATTTACTCCTTTGAACACCCCCCGGGGCAGAACTCATATCCATCTTGAGGGAGAAATTTGGAGTAGAAGATCCTAAGCCCCTTAATCCAGAAAATCAAGATAAAATTGATCAGGGAAGGTACTGCACCTTCCACAAAGATCACGGTCATTCAACCGAGCATTGTTTGCAATTGAAAAGGGCCATTGAGAGATTATTGAAGATGGGGCACTTACAAGAATTTAAGGCTGACACCTCACTAGTTGGCAAGCGAAACGACAACTGAATGGAGGAACAGGTGATAAATATGATCACTGAGCCAACCCCATTGAAACCTAATTGCAGAAATAGATTCACTCCCTGAACCAGGTCTTCTCAATAGCAGAAACAGCTGGAAAAGAAGAAACCATTGCCTTCAAAAGATGCAAGCTCGCCCATCCTGCTGCCCTAAGAATGCACCCATTGAGCATAAAGGTTTCGTTCGAGATTAGGGGACTAGGTCCTTGGAGGGTTAAAAGAATACTCGTAGACACGGGAGTAAGTAAAGATATTCTCTACTACTCCTGCCTCAGAGAGATGGGAATCTAATATGCTTATCTCACTCCTTACGAGGAGACTTTGGAGGGATTCACAAACCACAGAGTTCAGGTCAAGGGAAGCATAGACATAAAAGTCCAATTGGGTACCGACAATAAGAGCAGGACGGATGTGGTGAATTTTCTCATACTTGATTTAAGCTCGTCTTACAATGCTATCTTCGGAATAACTTCGCAGGTCTCCTTCGAAATGGTGTCATCCATTCCTCATCAAAAAGTGAAGTTGCCGTCACATGAACATATCCTCACTTTGGAAAGCAATCCCAAGGACGTACTGAGACATCAAGTGACTTGTAGGAAAATAATGAGAGACGAAGTACCCACTCAAGAATCTAGGGCAACGTTAACCATCAGCGAAGTGGTCACCAATCCAGTGAAAGGAAAAGGTAAACCAACCCGGCATACCCTGAACAAAAGGTAAATATTGGCTCAACTTTCCTCGAAGAAGAAATTCAAGGAATGGTAGACCTCCTCAGAGAATATATTGATACTTTTGCATAGGACGTCAGCTAAATGCTCTATCATCTCAACATTAACCCCACATTTCAGAGTATCCAGTAGAAGCCACGAAAATTCGGACCAGAAAAAGAGTCCGCCATGAAGGAGGAAGTGGCCAAACTCCTCCAAGGAGGTTTCATAAGTGAGGTCAAATACCCGACATGGTTGGCTAATGTGGTGATGGTAAAAAAGGCCATCGGAAAATGGAGAACGTTCTTGGATTTCACAGATCTGAACAAAGCCTATCCAAAAGATTGCTATCCGTTACCACGGATCGACCCTTCGGTGGACTCCACTGTAGGGTATCTCATGTTCAGCTTCCTTGACGCATTTTCCGGGTATCATCAGATAAAGCTCAAAGAGGATTATCAGATTCATACCTCTTTCTGAGCAGGAGGAGGAACCTACTGCTACAATGTGATGTTATTCAGGTTGAAGAATGTAGGAGCCATGTACCAAAGAATGGTGAATATGGTGTTTCAACCACAAATTGGTAGAAATATTTAGGCTTACGTTGACGACATGGTTATCAAGACCAAGGATAACAACCACTTAGGGGACTTGAGGGAAACTCTTGACAACTTGAACAGATACAACATGAAACTCAACCTCACTAAATGCACCTTTGGATGGAATCTGGGAAATTCTTAGGATTTATGGTAACCTAGAAGGGAATTGAGGCCAATCCTGAGAAAATCTCGGCAATCATTAACATAAGAGAGCCCAGATGCATCAAAGAGGTTCAAAAGCTAACTGGGTGTGTGGCAGCCTTGGGGAGATTCATGTCACGGTCTGCAAAGAAATGTCTGCCATTCTTCAAAGCATTAAAAGGAGCTAAGAAAGACTTTGTTTGGACTCATGAATGTTCCCTAGCTTTTGAAAATCTTAAAAAAATATTCGGCCGAGCTTCCATTGCTCGCAAGCAATCAAGTAGGCGAAAAACTACACATGCTCTAGTATACATTGATGATATCTTGTTTTTTTTTCAAAAGATAATGAAAGCCATAGAACCTTGCTCAGTCAATTCTTTGGCATTGTCAACCATCAAGGTATCATGATTTTTGAGAAAAAATCCTTTATCGGACTATCTGAAGTAGAGTATTTGGGCATGAAAATTTCTAATGGAAAAATCCAGCCTGGACCACACCTTATGGAAAACTTACCAGATTTTCCAGACGAAAACCTCACCATCAAAGAAATTCAACAATTTATGGGAACAGTCAACTACATTACCACTTTTTTACCCAGAGTTGCTGAACACACAGCCCAGTTATACAAACTTCTCAGAAAGAATCCTCCCCCTTGGGGTCCAAAACAAACTAAAGCTGTTCAAGCTATCAAAACCCTGTGTAAATAACCCATACCTCTCCATATTCCAACCACAGGTACCAGGATCCTTTAGACAGATGCCAGTGATCATCACTGGGGTGCCATTTTTCTTGAAGAGCTCAATGGACAGAAAAATTACTGTGGTCATGCCAGTGGAACATTCAAAGAAGCTGAGATGCACTACCATACAACCATCAAAGAAATACTTGCGGTAAAGTATGGTATCAAAAAATTTGAATTTCACTTGATAGGTCATGAATTTTCCGTCCACATCGACAATTCTTCATTTCCAAAAATTCTTGACTTTAAAAACAAAATGGTTTATGAACCTCAACTCCTTCGATTGAAAGATTGGTTTTCTAAGTACCAATTCAAAGTCATTCACATCAAAGGAACTACAAATGTTTTAGCCGATCTTCTTTCTCGGCCTAAAGTATCTTCTTCAACTAGTCGTTCGTTGTTGATTAGTAAGCCACATTGTAAATTCCCTAGTTTATTTTCAAATAGGTCTAAGCTTTCTTATCCCTTTGTTTTCATGTTTTCTGGAGCTTCTTCCAGTAATCCTTCTACTTCTCCTCCACCTTATTCATTTTTCAGAGAGATAAATCAGTTTCCTTTCTTATCCAATAAGAGTCAATTTGTCAATCAAAACCTGTCTGTCTTTATGCTCAAGAGAGATTTTACTATTACCTACATAGAGTCAAATATTAGAAAACCTTTGATTTTCTCTATAAAAGATCTTGGAATCCTCAAACTCCTTACAAAAATATTATTCAGATTACCC
>JAWZTD010000067.1:207184-225285 GCA_035221335.1 Echites panduratus
CAAACATGGTCTTTCTTGTGAGTTTTTGCTAGAACTCTTCTAGGGTTCTTGTAGAACTTCTTAAGGGCTTTTCTACAATTAGGTTAGGGTGTGAATTGTCTACCAAACACAAGTCATTGGTTAATGTTGCATGACAACATAGGTCAATGAACTATAACCATAATCGTTGATGAAATCTTTGGTAAGTTTTTCAATTGATGTGTTTATGTTGAAGAAGAATGTTTCCTTGCATGAATCACATCAGTAGATCACAAAACGACCTGGAAAAAGTAGTCGCAAGACCTTTGTAGTTCACTTAATAACCCTAGAAGAGAATTATGAACTCTCTCTAGAAAAGATCAATTTTGATCTAAAATTTCTCTATTTAAAATATCATAGTTGTTTAGATTCAAACATACATGTCATACATACATATATATATATATATATATATATATATATAGGCCAAGATTAAAAAATAACCTAAATGATTCGTGCTAAGGGTTCAAAGACATCAATACCCTTAAGAAATAACAAAAACTACAAGAAAAACCAAAGAAAGTTAAAAAACAACCCAAGCCAGTAGCAGCCCATCTGGCACCAGATAAAGGGCCAGATCTGGTGCCGAACACCCTTACCACTTAGGCCATTCTTGGTTTCTTTGCATCCGGCACTAGCTAGCTAATATCTAGAGCATGACAACTCTATTCTGGGTTGATCCTCTTGTTTTCACATGTTTTGCTCACTTCCTTTGATGCTCACTTGATTGCCACTTTCTAAACTCATTTTGGCAGGTCCTCAGCATGTTTTTACAGTGTTTCAAATTTTCATTCAAGCTTTCAATTATGAATACATTCCACGGTCTCCTAACTTGATCATCATCTCCAAGCTTGAAATCTTCAAAGATAGTATCAAAGTCTAGTTGTTCCTACTTGTCTTGCATATGCGCCATCGTTGCCTTCTTCATCCTTGAAGTCCTTTAACTTTGTGATTGGTCCAATATATTGATTCATATTGAAGGAACTTGATCTCCATCAACAAGGGATATTCATTTCAAAACAAACTAAAAAAAATTAGAGACATTCAATTACAAACGGAGAAAATATTTCTTAATTATTAATTAAGACAAAATGAGAAATTCAGTTTCAATCAGCCATGGGATATATGGTGCAATATTTGACCAGGCCTAGGGATATATTGTGTTTAGGAAAGAAATAGAGTTGAATGGGTGAGAAATTAATATTACACATATTTTTGGGGACATGATTTATATTATAAGATTTTGTACGGAAAAGATCCAGGGACTTTTGGTGCTGAATTCTCTCATAACAATCAATTTTGAGAAATTTCTTCTTCTTCCCGTAAAACTATTAAACTTCAGGGATGTTCCATTTCCTTTTCTATACGCGGAGTTCATCTTGCCCGTCACTGAAATTTCGCAACAAGGGCAATTTCTCCGTTGAAGATGACTCTAAAATGCTAGCAGGCTCATCATTCTCTTCCTTTGCTTTGGCCCACATTACAGTGTAAAATCCAATAGCTATTACTGTTGCTCCAACCATACTGCAGAAAGAACGGAAAAGAAAGAAAGGGAAAGTGAAGTAAATACTGGGAATTGAAATTCTTTTGTGTCTCCGTTTGTAGTTTCTTTTCTTCTTGATTGTTCTAACTATTACCTTCCCAGATACAGAGCATCACCAAGGATGATGACTCCGGTTGCAACTGCAATAGCGATTGACAATGGTTTAAACATTGCAACGTAGACAGGTCCCTTCGATTTCAAGGCCCAAGTATGAATTGTGTTGTTCAGAAATGACCCAAAGATTCCCTAATCCATTATTATTTTTATTATTAGTAGTAGTAGTAGTACTTGATAGAGATCATAAATAGAATTACGAATGAAAGATTATGCCAAAAACTGCATTTCACTTACTGAGCACAGGATAGAGGCTAAAGCTATGTCAGGCTTAATTTTCCACTTACTCAAGTCTGGTTCTGTGAAGATCCCTACCATTGCGGCCAGGATGCTGACCCATAGGTTGTAGAAGAAAACTACTGTTACTTCTGCAGGGTATTCCTTCATGATTTGTGTCTAATTAACATAAAGTGGAATAAAGTTTAATTAGTACGTAGAGTGAAATCAAGAATGGATGGCATTGAAGAAATGGTATGATTGTACGCAGGAGACTACAATTAATCCTGACCTGAACAATGTACCACATTGGCACCAAAATGTACTCAGCCGTAAGAAACAGCCCTCCAAGTGCCCAGTTTGATGGTGAAGCTTTCAGTGGCAGGAGCTGTAACTTGGGCGACGTTGGAGTCAATGCGATCCTTGGACCTTTGTAGAGAGTCACCACAAATGCACCCGAAATTGAGACCATCGCTCCTATGACTTTGGCCCGGGTGCTTGAACTTCTGAATTCTAGTTTCTCCATTCTGCCAAACGGAAAAAACTGTTAAGCCCCGCTGCTACTAAAAATTTAGAAACTCACCTTCCACATGCGAATGATAAAACTTTTGAAAATTGAATAATTTAATTATTGATGTAAGATATTTTTAAGATAATATTATGATTTATCATTTTTGATAATATATTTTTTTGCCACCGCCACTGCTGTGCTTCATATCTATCTTTCGCCAGATCACGGAGGTGTCTCCAAGTAAAATCGAGCAGATCAAAGCTGTGGGCATATGGAAAATCTGTTTGCTTTGAGCCAATTATTTCTTGGGAAGACAATTTTATGTGCTTCAAGTTACAAAAACAGATCAAACTCAAATAACTTTCAAAATTTTAAATTAATACTTTTAATTACATTCTAAAGTATTTTTGGGTCAAATATAACATGAGTAGGTCATTTTAATACCTAGAGTTATGCTTAAATTCAGGATAAATATTCGATTTTTTTTTTCTTTGACCAAATAAATATCCAAATAACGTATATACTTGTATGTTTAAAATTAATTGGACATTAATCACATCCATTATTTTTCGTGTATATTACGTAAAGCTTGATTCCTAAACTAGAATGATTTCATGGTCGTTAGCCTGTCATTTAATTTAATATAGATTAAAAGGAATTGTTAAATATAACTACACTAATTAAAAAATGACTTCTTTCGTTTTTCTTGTGATTGTAATTAACTTTATTTACAATAAACAAAAAATAATATTAATGGAGGTTTAAAATAAAAAATTATCATAAAATGGCTATCTATAAATATATATATATATATATATATATATTATTCTATATATAATAGCAAGGGGTTATATAACCTTGGCCTTCGACAATTGGCGAAGGAAGGGATTGACAACTGGAATTACATATAAAATTATATACATATGTATGATATTATATTGATTAACATTGAGTATTGAAACATAAAATAATGAAAGATTCAATGAATTGTGAAAAATATATATTAAAAAAAGAATTATTGTATATTATAACATTTTAAAGTTATAAAACTCATTGAATTAATATACATTGTAATTTGAATATATCAATAATAATAAATCATGAGTTAAAATATATTTTTAGAAAATTTATTTTTAATAGTACAAAAATTATCCATAAGTATTCTTTATTTTTAAAATTTTCAAAAAATTGGATGAATAATGGATGTGGGCACCCAAGGCCATATAAGGGTGTAGTCGAGTTATTCAAAGGTTAAGCCTACATAACGCAGGTCCTTGGTTCAACTCGCTCTAACTGCAGATTCTAACGTAAGTGAATTTGCACCTACTAGCGATATAGTGTTTGTGAGCCTGACCTTAACACTGTTTTAAAAAAGTAAAAAATTTTTTAAAAAAAAGAGTAATGGATATGATAGGATTAACTTATATTTTGGAATAAATTTTATATTTTTATATGTTTGGATGATTGGAAGCCATTACAGTTTAGGTTTTATACAAATGGCAAATGGAGGAACTAACAAGTGATAATATAATATCATATAATATAATGTTGATTGACTGTGTATTAAAAGATAAAATAATGAAAGATTTAATAACTTTTAAAAAATATAAAAAATAGAATTATTGAATATTATAAGATTTTAAAGGTACAAAAGTCATTGAATTAATATACAACATAATTTGCAAATATCAATGATAAATCATGAGTTAAAAGATATTTTCATAAAATTTATTTTTAATAATACAAAAAACTATGCTCAAGTATTCTTTATTTTTTTATTTTTTTTATAAAATATTAAATTTAATGGATAATGGATGACCAAATGAATTTTTTTTCCTAAAATAATTTTTTACAATATGTCAGATTTAATAAATAAAAAATCAGAATGAAATAAAATTTTTTCTTCTTTAGGCCATATTGAATATATCAAATTTTTCATTATAATTTTCTAAAACAACATTGTGATTAAATTTTCATAGATACCATCCCTAATGGACAATTAAAATCTTTTCTCAATAAAATAATAATAAATAAACAGAATAACAAAAGATAATTCAAAATATGTTTTTTAAAGGCTCTTCGTCTATTTACCCATTTATTTTTATACATTATAAAAATTTTCCTCTTTATTAGTTATTCAAAGTTAATGCAATCAATTTAGATATTTCTTTAAATATGTGTTACAACCATTTAAATGGTTATATATATAATTTGCTACTAACTCGAAAATTTTTAAAAAAAATTATAAATTTGTAATTGATATTTGGATTCAATCAAACCAACGTTGTTATTTAAATTTTAGTAATGACTTATGATTTTTTTAATTATTTTTATATTTAATTTGATCAACAACAAAATGTCATTAAACATCGCATATTTACTCAATTATTTTTAATCATATTGGGATTGCACTCACTTTGCACATTACAGATGATGTCATGCTAGTATTATATATAATGAGAAGAACTTGAGATGTCACATTAGGGGTGTTCATCGGTTTGGTGAGATCGGTTTTGATCGATTTTTGAAATCGAACTATACTAATCGATTTTGTAAAAATCATAACTGTCAGTTTTCATTAATTAAGGTTAACATAATCGAACCTAACCGAAAAAATTCCTTTATTTTCAAACCGATTATAACTGAACATAAATTGATTTTGGTCGGTTTTTTTCGATTTGATTAGCTCTAATCGGTTTTGAATACCCCTATATCACATTACATCATTTCAAACCTTCTAATTATAATATATATATTCAATAAAAATTGTTTTTAATCATATTGAAATTGCACGCGCATTACGCAGGATGTCATGCTAGTATTATATATAATGAGAAGAACTTCATATGCCACGTGGCATCATTTCAAGCCTTCTCATTATAATAAATATATATAAATATTCAATAAAAATATGTTAATATATAAAAATATAAAACAAATTATAAATAAATAAAATATAAAAAGTTATTATTAAATAGTTTACATTAATTCAAATATTCATTATAACTTTTTATTATTATTTATATAACATTTAGTACTATGCAATGTTTACATAAATTGAAATATTAGTTGCAAATCATATATCAATTTTTTTTTCCAAATCTTGTAATTACATAAAATAAAATATAAAATAGTTAAGTTATAAACTACTAGAATCTAAACAATTATCATTACATATTTCAATAAAATAAACCTTACAATAGTTTATTATCATTTATTGCAACTTATGACTAATACAACATAAATTTCACCAATAACATTTCTTAATCACCATATATAACAATCAATAGAAATTAAGGACAAACGACGTTTAATGCCAATATTTTTTATAAGAGAATTGTCATTTTGAAGGGTATTTGAGTTGAAAAATTAGAAAGGTTATTTTTAAAAAGTATTTTGAAATTTGTAATTATACATTTTTATATTAATAAAATTTTGTGATTTCATTAATATTTTATGTTTAATTTAAATAAATATGTAGGAATATAAATATTTATATTTAGTAGTTGGATGCTCTTAAATCAATCTGAAAAGATACACACCCACCATGCATTGGGTTTAACATAGTTTATATTGAGGGAGATCAGTACAATTAAAATGGGATTGAGTCGAGTACAAAGAATTTTTTTTTTTTTAGATGTATTTTTTTAATACATAAGTTATCTATGTATAGTTATCTAGATATAGAAGATTTAAAATATAAAATCTAAGACTCAAATCTTTTTCTTGTTGAATGCATCCGCAATTAATGTACCATGAAAAAGGGAATAAAAAGGAGGACAAGGACAGAGACTGAAACCTGAAAATGATGGCAAGTATGAAAGTGAAAGCCGGCACTAAGTTGCTGATGGCGGAAGCAAGAGTCGGAGAACTATAATTGATTCCTGTATATCCCATGATCTGCGATGAGCACCTAAATAAAATTAAGGAGACGTGAATCAAAACAAGTACTAACATTTATAATTTTTATAAGAAAATAAATTCTCGTTGACCATGAACAAACAAAATAGAATACAGTACCCAGTCAATCCAAGCAGGAAGATTTTGAATTGGATGGAGAAATTACTTAGAGGAGGAAGGGGAAGTCCTCTCGATCTGCCCAAAGGGAGGAGTAAACAAATAACCAATAGAATAAAACTACAAGAAATCAAGAATCCAAAGTAAAGTGAGACCTGTTGCAGAGAAAAGGCGAAGGAAGGAGAAGGAGAGAAGCAAAGGCATAAGAATAAACAACGAAGACATGGTAGCTCATCCCTTTGAGGGTGGCAGCTTTGAAGAGAGTATTAAGACCAACGTTGATGCACTCCATGGAAACCATGGCCACAAATGGCAGCACGTCTCTGTAACAGTATCCTCTCGTTGCCATCTCCTCCTCTTTTGCATCAGCCACCAAACCAATTCACAAACCTACTATTTATGTCTATAGCCCCGCCCGATCAGAAATACTAATAGTAATGGAACGGAAGACTGTTTTCTTCCCGGAGATTGCCTGCTCTCGTCATTTCTTATTATTCCTAATCCTGCCTGGGAAGGAGCACTTTCCTTGGCCACATACATAACGTGTTCGCTTATTTTATTCAAAGGTGAAAATTTTCCCGTCTTGCAATTTTATTGGGATTCTTGATTGGCTATCTTAATTTAATAATTTATACTACAAGACAACTGCTCCCGGTGGTAAATTGATGAGTGGACAATTCGGGACCCGTGAAAATGACCTTCGACGATGGGTATATGCACCATAAGCAATGATGTAATTCTAACTGTTTAAGAAACGCTTTCCTTTCAAGAAGCTGTTATGTTGGAAAGAAAGAAAGGGATCCAAAAAAAAAAAAAAAAAAGGGACGAGGACGATCACCAGGTAGATGATGAGAATGAATTATATATTAAAAAAAAAGAAGAGCCTTTGAGCAGAAGGTGTCCCAAACTTTTTCACGATCCTCTTTTTGGGGTTGATGGGGCAAAAGAAAAGGAGTGGCCATGTCACCTTCCTTTTTATCTTTAGCTCTTTCAAAATGAGTTGGGCCTTTGAGGTCAATCCAATTCCATATTTTTAAAGGATTGAGTTGGAAAAAATATAGTCTCAATAGTAATAAGGGTTTCTTAGCCCATCTTATACTTTCCAAGGGTTAACAGAGTTTTAAGAGGTACGGGTGAGGCCAATCCTTGAGACAGAAGTATTAAAGAAAAATTTAATAATTTAAATTTTATCTTAAATAATTATATTTTTTTCTTTTATTATATTTAATAATATCTATCCCTTTTTTTTATCGCTGTCATTGAAATCAATATCGATCTCAAATTGAGTCTTCCATTTTTTATATTTGATTTATATATAATTTCTTACATTTATTTTTATTTCTGTTTTACTATTCACTCTGTTTATTGATTTCTGTGCTTTTTTCTTAAAGTAGTAAGAACTGTTTTATTTTAAATATTTTTTAAAAAAATTTAAAAAGATTCTTAAAGGGTTGAGCAAACCCAACCCTTGTGGAGTTGAACTAATTAGAATTTCCATGACCCTATAGAAAATGCAACGGGCCCATCTTGACCCTTTAAATTATCCGGCTCTCTTGGGGTTTGGGGCAGGATGCGCCGTACCAATCCCAATTGACAGCTGTAGTTAGTCTCTTAGCCTCAACCATCCAAAACAAGGATAAGGAATTCTATTGACAACGCTAGATTTAGAATCAGAACAAACGCTTTTTGAAAGATTTTTGATCTGTCATTGTAATGGAAGGTTTGTTTTGTCATTGTTCCATCTAGGGAGAACTGAATCCATTCTTCTGCAGAATACACTCAATGACGCGCTGCATAATGATCATTGAGTTAAAAGTCACTTTGTTTCCATCCTTCATAGCAGTAAATTAAACACTATTGAGTACTACCACATTAGTATAATATATATATATATATATATATATATGCATAATAATTGAAGAAACACATATGAACAAAATTGGAGATGTAAGCATGTGTGTTGGGATGTTACTTCCAAAGCATATACAACTCAAAGCAACTCCCTATCCCCTGAAAGACAGGCACGCCTCCAGCGATCATCACATACAATAATATCATTATCCCTCGAAGCTCTCTCCCAAGCATCACAAGTCATGCAACACCAATGACATGCTATTCCCACAGTGCATGCAAACCTTAGACTTTTCGTCTCTTTTTCCTTAAATTTGGCATTGCTCGTAAAGATCCAACTGACTCATTCACTAGCACTCCATTACCATCAGGGGAGATTTTCCACAAAGGGGAACAATCGTTATTTTCTGCCGTATCATCTGCATTCTGCTTGGTAAACCCCCTTCCTGAGCTCTCTTCCTGCTGAACTCTGTCCATTCTTCCACTTGGGTTGTTAATTGATTGGCTCGGATTACTTGAGCAATTTCCATCCTCAAAAGAACTGGACTGATTTGGTAAATCCGAATCTAATGTTGTTGCTCCTTTTGGACTGGCTAGTCCACCAGAATTCACATTGGCATCATCCTCATCCAAGCAAAATCCACCTCCCATTGTCAGGTAATCATTGGATAACTGAGCCACAGCAGGAATATAATCATTTTTATCGCAGCTTGACTCAATACCCCTAGTTTCTGGTGCAATCTCATCTTTGCAGAACCTGTCACCTCTTTCTAGGCATCCCTGGGACGGCTCCTGATTAAAAATTTCACTTGTGCTTATTTTACTGGGAGAAGTAACTGCATCGCCCACGTCAAGAAAATCTGCTGAAGATGCTCTGCTCACTGATTTTTCATTTTGGGATTTTCCCTCATCCTTATCAGACCCATCATCAATCGAATCACTCATTGCATAGTCTACTTTCTTCCTAGGTCGTTCAGACTGAAAATTGTAAAACAAATTGATGGAATGTAGATAATCAGAGCATATGAAGGAAAATATCTAAATTTTTATGCAATATTACACAGGAAGTCTCCCAAATGACACATCAAAATAGTGAATTCAATAAGAAAAAGAAAACAGCACCTCCTGTACTCCAAACATGGATAGATTGAACAACCATCTTACTAAACTACTAACTGTGGGTGTTTTAATCCTTACAGAAGGGAAAGAACCAAGTGACCTATGTATTTCGAGGGACCTAAGATCATATGGGTGAATTATTGAATTATTTTACATAGGTTCATAAACATCTGAACAAAAACTCTCGGAGATTATCAGAGTACAGGGAACAGCAAGCAACTAAAAGTTCACTTGTTTGGTATGTAAGAAGTAATTGAAGCTTGGAAAGGAGAACATTATATCAATCAAAGTTGTTCAGAACCTTAGGTCAAGTCTGTCGGTGATAGTATAAAACTTCTATTTTTGTGTACACTCTTACTGAAAGTGGAAAAGCTTAAAATGAAAATTATGAGAAAGCAGCAAAAGACTTACCCTTCGCACTTGACATTGCTCTTTAAACTTGACTTGTGCCTCATATCCATCATCACTATTGTTTTCATCATGGGAGTAAGATTCACCACACTCTTTCACTCTTTTCCTGGATTGATTCCCCAATTTTCCTCTACCTCTACCGTTGCACGTCAATTTTTCATTTCGATTTTGGGTGCTTTCTGCCTTTTTCTTTCTTGAGTCCTTTTCAGTTGATCTTTCTGTACCATTGGGCTCACTCCCAGAATCTTCGAAGTCTTGCCCTTCTAAAGCTTTTTCTGATCCATCTCCAACTGCATCCACTATTCTTCTTTTCCTTCTTGGCCCAAGGTCATCCACAATATCCAAGGATTTATTCTGTGTCATCCCTTTCAAAGCTTTTTTAATCCTCTTACTTCGAATTTTTGCAAATCTTTCATTGAACGTGTAAAATGCTTCCAGTCGCAGTTGTGTCTATACCAATCAGACCCAAAAATACGACAAAAGACGTCAATATGGAGAATGGTTATTTGAATATACATGAAAGAATGTCAACAAAGAATTCAGTCCGATTCCTGGAAACTTAAAAATATCCCTACTTATCTAAGATGAAGAAAACTTTGCAAATGACATTTCTTTTAGACCTACATTTTTTATCATGCATGTCTTACACGGGGATCCCCATATTGTCCAAAGCATTTACCATACAAAAGAAAAAATATATATATTTGTGAATTCATATATTCAAAGTGAAATTCTAAAAGGTATAATTCCTCTCTGTGCCATTTCTCAGGCATCTAACAACAAATTGGACATATGCAGCATCACAGAGAAAAGACTGATACATGCAGGTCAAGAATACTATTTATCAGCCAGTACAGAAAGCGCTCTTCGTTGCAGGTGTCAAAGAGAATATATATACAATTGGATGGGTGCATGGTTCAAAATCAGTCAAACATGTAGTGTTGTCCGTCGTGCTATCTATATATTTGACTTCATATTAAGATAAATAGGACTTTTGTGCGTGAGAGATAAAGAGAGAGAGAGGAGTCAACCTCACGTTTATTATATTCCTGCAGTACAGGAAGTAGCAACTCTTCAGCCTTTTGGGTGCTCCATCCAAACTTCTCGTAACACAATCTATTGCAAAATTAGATATGACGGGATTAATTCAAAATGTAAACAATCATGATATCTTTGTGAGATGTGATATGCCTAGATATACATATCAAAGCAGGAAATCAGGATGCCAATAATTACTCAAAGCCAGGAAATTAGAGCAAGGAAAGAACTGAAAATTACTTGCGAAGCATAAAGTAATCAGGCTTTCCCCACGAGAACAGTTCCGTTGACTTATCAACTTGTGGAGATGTGTAAGCTGAGATAACTGCATCACTAGGGAAAGAAGAAGGGATATGCCAATTTTTGCTCACATTTCTCTGCACAAATTATGCACCACCATGTTAACACAATGAGAAGCAGAAGTTTGGACACACCTAAAAAGATAAAATGAAAAATATCAAAATGGAAAACCACTGGGAGCCAAGACATTACATGCTTGTCCATAAAAATCTGCTTTATCTTTTGAGTTTCATCAACTCTGCCATCTGAGCAACTTGTATCAGTATCAGCAACTTTTGACCCTTTTTTCCTCAAGTTTACTCCTGCTTGCACTTCAGACTTCCCTAAGATGGATGGATCTGGTGAATGAATCCACTCGAGAAATATACAGAGGCCATCTTCTTCAGGAAATGCATTTACAACCTCTATAGCATTCACAATGCCAATCCCACTGATAAATTGCCCACATATCAGAACAAAAAAAAACTAAATTCACAGTAAATAAAATGAACAGAACTATAGGTATTTAACCCAAAAAAAAAAAAAAAAACTTTTTGCCTCGACACACAAGATAAAAACCAGAACTTTGGCAGTCAACATTACAGAACCAAAGTCAGAGACTATTTACCTTACACCCTCAGTATAATCACTCCCAAGAAGCAATGCCATATTGATCAGTTTTTCTCGGCTTAAGCCAAGCTCGTTCTCTATGTCCTGTTCAGACAGAAATAACATCAACATACAAAGTCAGCAGGGAAGGGAGGAATGGAAGGAAACAGAAATAACTTTACATTGGTTTCAAGATAAGACTGCTGAATGAAATTTAACCTAACAACAATCAGATGCTAAAGAGAAAGGAGAAGAATCATACACAAGTAAATGCTTGTGCAAAATCAAGTAACCCAACTGCTAAGAGAACTGGTTAAGAAGGGCCCCCCCCCCCACCCACACCAAAAAAAATAATAATAAATAAATAATTGAGCAGAGAATTCAATTAAAAAGTTGAGTAATCATTAACTGGAAAATGCTGGTGCTATGGTAGTTTAATGGATCAAGTATGAAGCAAAGAAGCAGTGAATTTTGCCAAACACCTTCATAAAGTATGTTTCCACATATTTACGATCATCAAAAATGTTCTTGTAAACACTTCGAGCCCCAAACAAGAATGCATCTGAGTCATCAGTGACGACACCATCAACAAGGTTGTTAAGCTCCATATATGCACATTGAGCTTCAGCTTCCATTGGAGCAACAATAAATGGCAAGCCAAATATTTGAAGCAACTCCTAGAATAAGAGACAATAAAATTCAATTAAATTGGATACATAAATCTGAAGTTAAAATAAACTCGAGGAAACATACAAATGAAAGAAACAAGAGTTGCTTTCTTACAGAGACAAGCAGTGAATCCTTATTCACGTAATAGTACAAGTTTAGCAATAATCCTACATGAAATAAAATAGCACACCTGGCATTCAGCAAACATTTCACTGCTTACTGCTTCAGCATTTCTCTCAAGCTTTCTTCGCTCATCTCCGAGTTCTCGCTCCTCTTCACCCAAAATTAGCATTTCCTCCTCAAGACTAGCTTCTGTAAATTCAATCCAATTCGTGCCATCTGAAAACGTACAGTTTTGAAAAGGCTCCCCTTTTTCCATTGAAATGTAATCACCATCTTCATCATCCACCATTTCTTGTGCTGTTCCTGTACCCTTTATTGAATCATTTCCAGAAGCCTTTCGGATTTCTGTTGTCTCACTGGAATTGCCATCCATTGCTGCACTCATACCAGTTAGGTGATGAACTACAATAGCAATAATCAATTTCTTTAGATGATTTTTAACAGGTTGAGCACTGAAAAAATAACTATCATTATAATTAGTATCCATTATTACCACTCCCAGAAGTATTTGTTTGCTGCTCTGTGATCTGGCTGAGATCCTTCTCATCGACAACAGCAACTGACTCAATAGGTACTTCTTGTGGTAAATTCCTCTCCTCACCAGCATTGTGCGTAAAAAGCCTCTCATTCGGGTATCTTTGGCATGTCTTTTCAGTCGCAGCCTCCACCCCTTCACAATCAACCAAAGGTGGTGATATAGGATTACGAGCCTCTGAACTGTTCCATTCTTCTGTATTATCAGTTCTCTTAGAATGTTCTTGAACTGGATTTTGATCTTCAAATATACATTCTGAGGAAACTTCTGACTTGTTTGGATCTTCTTGATGAAGGATCCCCATCTCCATGCTAATGCTCATATCAGCAGCACCATTAGATTTTTTATATTCATGAAGTGTATCAAGAGATCTTTGATCGTCTAGATCCAGCAGACTTCGTCTTATTGCTTCCTGGAGATCAGCGTCCTCCTCTAGATCACCTTTAGAAGAAATTTCCCTGCATTCAGCTGCTGAATATGAAGACCCTTCCTTCCACTCAATTTCACACTCATCGTTCTTGCCACCATCGGCCACAAGCAGTTTGCTGTCCTCTTCAATGCCACTACAGGTGGTAGCATCTTTGGTCCACTCCAATTCCTTGTCACGATTTTTGACGCCATCTGCAACAGTTGTCTTGTCCACTTTAACATCAATAGAAAAATCACCACCTTCCTCCCACTCCAATTCATTGTCATCATCCAAACCAACATCTGCAGCATGTGGTTTGCTATTGACTTTATTGTCTTTGCCTAATGCACCACCTTCGTCCCACTCACATTCTGAGGCAGAATCGGAGCATCTTTTCTTTGAGGGAGAACTATCAACAGAGAAATCCACCACAGAATCACCAGCTACTAAGCGAGCAAATAGATCATCATCAGCATCAGCATTCTCATGGTTACCATTGTTTTCAAAAGATATCTCTATGGTACATCCAGTATCCGATGCTGTCTCCTTGTTCTTGTTATTTGTACATGTCACTCCCTCAGTATTGTGATCAGAATCTCCGAAACGCTGGATTCCATTTCTGGTATCAGCTGTTGCCTCAACTTCACTCCCACCAATACTAGATGCATTACTTGCATTTTCAGTTGAAACTCCTCGCTCTTTCTCAAATTCTTTCATTAAGTCCAGATTTCTTTGTATATCTCGAGTCATGCGGATTCCCATGGCCCTGACTCTACTAACTCGAATCCGTCCTCTCTCATCCCGATATGTCTCAACATCATTATCTAAATCCATTTGAGGTTCATTATCATCAGATTCTGATGCAGCAATGCTATTCTTCCTTAATGCGACATCAACAGTATTTCGGGAAGAAGTTTCTGTTGATAGACTTGCATTGCTTGTCCTTCTGTCTTCTCCAGCAGAGGTTAGGACCCTGGTCAATTCAAGCAACAATACAACTTATAATTAGTGAAACTCAAAATATCTGATATAAAAGCAACAAAAGAGATACTTATCAGAAATGTTATAAAATATTTTGACTCTAATGTTTTTGTTGAGAATTATATTCTTCTTGTCTTAGTGTTAATTTCTATTATGAGAGATCAACATTATATAGCATCATTACTGGCTCTGTCAAAAGATGTTACTCACTGTTTATCCCCACTAAATGATGATGAGAAAATAAATTCTCTATTGGCTTCTGAGGCAATCCTTGATGTCTGCACACCACCAATTCCCTGCCCTGCAGCAGATTTTTGCACCTCATCTATCTCACGGCGGAAAGCAACTGTTTTGAGATAAGCCTGTATCTGTAATTCCGAAAAGCTAGCAGGGACCTAGATGAGCATTCAGGAACACAATAAACAAGGGTGAGAGATCTTCAAAAGCAGATTTAATCTCATTGTAGCAATGGACATCGCTGTAACCAAACTGCATCATAAAAAGAAAATTATTGAACCTTTTTTACTTTTTGATACTTTTGCCTATTCTCTGCCAACAATCTTTCTCGCATCTGCAAGGAAATTCACATATAATAAAGTAGAGAACATTCTAATAAAACTTTCTTCCTGTTTTACCCTCAAAGCCAGAAGGTGGCCAACAGGCTATACTGAAGCACCCACATGACAACAGTTAAAAGAGGATCATATCACCAGATTACCTGAACAAGAAGATCGAGTTGCATAGATGGAGGCAAAGCAGCTAAGATGCCAGGATCAATTTTTCCATGCATTGTTGGCTGCAAATTAGTTTCCTTCAGAAACCATTATAAAACTTGATTTTTCCAGTGTTACATTCATCAACCAAGAAAAAGAACTGCGAATCAAAGTATGAACAGCTACCAAAACTTTTGAGAACCAAGAAATGTAAATAATGAAGCCACTTGGGACATGCATATTTACAATGAATCCAATAATTATGTTAAACATAGTAGTTAATAGATAATATAATTCTCCCCCCAATATGTTTTCCCAAAAAGGAGATGATTAGCTAACATAACAAAAAATAACTGCATTAGTCGGTGGCTGTCCCAGTCAGTTATATTGCAATTTTTAAAGGATCTAATAATATATTGACAACTATGGTGCACACACACATACAACCAAAAATTTTTAAAAAAATATGCAAAATAAAACAAACAAACATGGACAGTCCTAAAAGTGTATCAATGACTTAAGCACATATATTAAACACATAGTTTCTAACACATTAATATTTCTAATATATTCATACGAGTATCAATGACTCAAAAGATCCCCCTTTCCCCCCTTTCTTTCCTGACTATGATGCTAAAGAATGTCATAACTGGTTGATGAGATGTGACACCAACAATCAAATCAAGGATGGAAATGCTTACAAGTATCATTTCTTCGTCCTCATCTTCAGCATCAGCCTGCAGACCAGATGATGACTCACCAACAGTGAAACCTTCATCTTCCTCGGCCAAAAGTGATGCTGCCAACCTTAATTAAATTGTCAACATAGTTAAGGTATGAGCTTTCACACCCATAACAACATCAATAAATAAATAAATTAGTAACTCACATCTCATCCACTGCTTCCTGATTGCATTTATCTGCATACAACCAGTTTCCTCCTGACTTGTTATCTCCCATTTCTGTTTCATCAGTGATGACCTTTTTACCCTTGGAATTATCACCTTTGCTCTGTTTGTTAAGTTCTTCACTTGTGGCCACTGTTTTATGTGTGCCATCATTATCCTTTCTCTGTTTGTCAAGTTCGTTGGCTAGTTCTTTCAACCTAATTTGTTTAAGCTGCCAAAAGATATTAAATGCAGTAGACACAGAAGAACTAGTATTAGTATAAGCTCTTCTATACTGAACTACTGAAACTTCCGATTACAGTCTGCCTAGACAGTAAACAACAAAAAAGAACAAATGATAAACTTCTAAGTTCTCCCAGTAATGATGTGAAAGGCCAGACCACAGGCAAAATAGAGTTTGACGAATAAAGTATAAATGCCTTCAAAGACAACACCTGATTGAGAAGCAACTTCTCCGCAGTTTTCCTAATCTTGGCTTGAGCATTCTCCCGCTGGCGGCGGCGTGCAATCACGGTTCGGCGCTTAAGAGTAGGCGTGCCACCATCAAACACAAAAATAGGCTTGGTCCGGAGGTACAGCAGCTTGCAGATTCTGCGGAAAAAACCCAACAGGTGTGCGTTGCGTACCATCTCTCCCTTCTCGTCCCTCATCGCTTTCATAAACTGAATCATCCATATACTAGCATCTGCACGATTTCCAGCAAATGGATAATAAATTAAGTATACTGATAAGAGATCACTTGAATACATCAGAAAATTGCTTTAACATTTATTAGAACTAGGGTTAGGGTTACAATTGCACAATAAAAGAAAGCGCACCTATAGCGAGTCTTTTTCCGGCAAGGGTTTCGACGGAAACACGGCGACCGACTGGGGCCAGGAGGTCCCAAAGACCTTGGACACCCATTCTGTTGTTACATGCTGTGTCTCTAGGGTTTACTATGAGTTTCCTATGGAAACAATCAAGAAATTAGCTGTTGCCGCCAAGGAGGGAAAATGATGGTGAAGCCCCTTGGCTCAGTTGGGAAACGACGGTACACGTCTGGTCTAATGGTCTTATAAATTAACCGAAATTTCTCGGGTATCTTGCGTGACCTTTGTATTGGTCCAACACCATAGTACTAAGTAATTTTTTTTTTCCTTTTTTCTTTTTTCTTCTTTTACCATTTTGCTACAGCGGATAAGTTAATGTATTTAACGTATAGAAGAAAAACGAGAAAATTCATTTTTTTTCACCTAAAATTGGGAATTTTTTAAAAAATATATAAATTTCTTATATTTTTTCAAACCTTATATGCCTTTTTAGTCAAAATAACTTAGAATTAAGTCAAATGTTAATTTAGTCAACATAAAGGATATTTTCATTCATTTACTATTATCCACTCTAATTATAAAAGAAATTAAAAATTAAAATAATAATAATAAAAAGAAATAGAAGAAGATAGAATTCTTTGTACCATCCCATGTACTCCAAAGAAACATAAGAATCAAAATTACAAAAACAAATTCTTCAACCCATTAGAACCAAGATAAACAAAAATTAACTTTGGAAAAAGAAAATGTACTCAGCATATAGAGAAACTAAAGAAATAAGAAAAGAACAAGTAGGAAATGCTAGGCAGCAAGAGGACTCACATAGTCGAAAGAAACGAACTTTCTCTAACTTCATTTGGAAAGACTAGGTGTTGCCGACCGGGCGATGCCCGGTACGTACGTGTAGAGAAAATAATAATGATAAAGAAAAAAAAAAGAATATTATATTAAGCAATTAAAAAAAGGAATAACTTTTTTTTTATAGAAAAAGTATGGAGAATGGAAAAACAAAAGTTAAGTGAAGATGAACGGTCTCGAACAGTTATAAAACAAAAAGGATAAGAAAGGTAATTGTTAAAGTCTAAAAAGGTTAAACATAAATTTCTAATGATATGCAGTTAGTTAGAATCATCATCGGATAGGACAAGGATGCCGGACTCGTCATCTGTTGCATGTCTCTTCATATCTTGAAAGATGGCGAGGAGCTGTTCTAGCGATAAGTCAT
>JAWZTD010000067.1:225385-274200 GCA_035221335.1 Echites panduratus
TGAATAAATTCTGATTCTATTTTTCTTTTAAAAATGTATATACATCTAATATGACGGCTATAGGTCTTGACTATATATGATGGCTATAGGTCTTAACTATATACGACGGTCTAAGCAATACTTTAAATTCATTTTGAATAAAAAAAATATAAATACACAATTACGGCGCTATTGAGTATGTTGAGTATATACGGCAGTGCAAGAGTCGTTGTATCTAAGTTAACTATATACGACGGTTAATATGACGGTTGGCGTCGTATCAATTTATTTTATACAATAGTTGTATAAAAGATTTTATTGCTACACCAAATTTAGACCATAGTTTATACTGTCGTATGTAGTATATACAACGGTCTTTCCTTCGTCGAATTTTTTTTGCCACGCCAGTATTTTCGACGGCCTTCCAACTATATACGGCGGCCCTATATACCCAATTTTCTTGTAGTGAACTAAATCAAATAATCAACAAAGAAATCACTTACCAAAACCAAAGACTTTAGAAAATAGGTCAATCAACAGGATTGAAATAATATGATACCTAGGATTCAAAGAAATAGATGAAAGTTGTTTTGTCAAACACCTAGATTTCAAAGAAAATTGTGATAAAAAATTTCTACAATGGCAATTTCACAAAACCAATTCAATTTTGCATTAATCAATGCCAATTCAACTTCCAACTTAATCACAAATCTTCTTCACACCTTCAAGTATTCAAATATATCAATTTCTAAAGACAAATCATTAATTTCTATAACTTTTCCTCAAATTTTTTTTCTTGCAATTTTTTTCAAACCCGTGTTTTTCTTTCTTTTTGTCTCTGTTTTTCTTTTCAACCTTGTTGCTGAAACAATCTTTCTTTTTCTATATTTTCGTTAATATGGAAGGCAGAAGAAACACAAACACTAAACAAATTGAATCAACCCTTGTTTTTGGCCTTAGGTTATATTCAAACACAATTATCACAATTAGGAAAAGTAGGATAGATGTAAAAGAACAAAATCACAAAACAAACACTAGATCATGAGATTTCAATGAAGCAAACATGATCCAAGCACTCAAGTGAAAGCAAATAAAGATAGTCAAACCTCAATTGATAAAACCATAGCTCTGATACCAAAAGATGATGTGATTATCTTAGACTTTGAATTGATTACAAATTCAACAATCTTCAAATTCACACCCAAAAATAACAAGGATTCAACTAAGGTTTGTTTGTGGTTAACTAGAATGACCTATGAAGTGATTTCTTCATCAACCATTCTCCTGATTTGTAAAGACACATCAATACTTCAACTGAAGTAAGTGATAGCCCAATTGTAATCACTCAAGAACCCTAAAAGAGCTACCTAAGATCTCACAAGTTTGATCAAGATGATCAAAAAATTCTCTTAAAGAGAAGTTGTAATTTGATTCAAAATAGATTAGTTGTTCTTCTAATACAAGATAAAGAGTATTTATAGTAGCTAAACTTATAAACACTAATTAAGACTTTTTAGGATGTTGATTACATAAAACACCCCTAAACTAATGAAGAAAGACACATAAAACTAAGCAAAATACAAAAATTGTTGTAGCTGATTAGCATATGTCCTGTGCAAGGAAAGTATGGTCCAACGTCGGCTGCTCCATCTATGCCACTGTCCGGCACCAGGCAATGCACCGAACACCAAGCTGACAGCTACTGGAAAGGTAACCATTTCGGCTAAATTTGTTTCGGCTCCAGCTGCTTTGTGCTTGGCTTCGGATGGTCTCTCTGCCTTAAGCTTTCTTCCATCTTTTGGCTTCCGTTCATCACTCTTTCATGTGGCTTTGATCCCTCTTCATCTTGGATGCTTTCTTGGCTTGAATGGAAGCTTTCATTCTCCTTCATAGTTGATACATTCCATAACTTTAATTCAACTTGGTTTTCATCAAACTTATTCCCTTTAAAGATAGCTTCCAAATCAAGTAATTCCTCATTTATTTGCATGAATGTGATGAATGCCTTTCTTATCTTTGATTCCTTCGATCTTGTGATTGATCCTTGTGGTATTGAAGGAGGTAGATTTCCCCTACAAAACTTTAAAAAGATGCTTTTAAACTTTGTATCCCTATCACTAACAATAGTTTTTGGGATTCCATGTAGCCTTACTACTTCTTTGAAGAACAAATTTGCAATATTACTGGCATCACAAACTTTAGATCGAACATTCAATAAAGTGAGCCATTTTAGAAAAAACAATCCACTACTACAAGAATTTATTCTTTACCCCTCCTGGTCTTTTGCAAGCTAAGCACAAAGTCCATATACACATCTTCACAAGGAACTCTAGGAATAGGCAAAGGTGTATAAAATCCATGTGGTTTGAGATTAGATTTTGTACTTCTACACACAATGCAATTTTCACAAATTTTAACCACATCTTTTTTCATTTTTGGAAAATAAAAATGTTCTTTTAAAATAGTGAAAGTTTTTGTAATCCCAAGATGTCCCATCAAGCCACCCCTATGGCTTTCTATAATATGCAATCTTCTCGAAGAGCATTTTGGAATACACAACTTATCTTCCTTGAATAAATAACCATCATGCAAGTTGGAGTTTTCATAAGGATTCCTTTCACAAGCAACAAACCACTTCTTCAAATCATCATCATCCACATACAACTGTTTCATAAACTCAAATCCAAGCAATTTAGAGTCAAGAGTAGTTAACAAAGTGTACCTTCTAGAGAGCGCATCCGCTACAACATTATCTTTACCTTGTTTCTATTTTATGTTGTCAGGAAACATCTTTATGAATTCCACCCATTTTGCATGCCTCATACTAAGCTTTTGTTGGCCCTTGAGGTGCTTAAAAGGCTCATGATCGATATGGATGACAAATTATTTTGCCCACAAGTCGTGTTGTCAATGTTGTAGAGACCTAACCAAAGCAAACAATTCCTTGTCATATGTAGAGTAGTTTAAAGTAAGACCACTCAACTTCTCACTAAAGTATGCTATTCTTTTGCCTTTCTGCATTAAAACCACTCCAATCCCCAACCCCAAAGCATGGGATCTCATGATAAATTTTATTTGCATGACGGTTTTAGAGAAGATAAATTGTGCATCCCTAAATGTTCCTTGAGAAAACTTCTTGTTCTTGAAAGCCATGGTGGGGGATTAATAGGACATTTTGAAGTATCTAAAACTTTGCAGTTTTGAGGGAGCATTTCTATTGGCCACACATGAAACGGGATGTAGTTAGAGTCTGTGAGTCTTGCATTGGCATGTAAGAAAGCTAAGTCTACATTAAAACCACATAGATTATATATGCCTCTACCTATTCCTAGTGCCCTATGGGAAGATGTGTCCATGGACTTTATATTAGGATTACCTAAGACTATAATTGGTAAGGATTCTATTCTTATGGTAGTGGATAGGCTTTCTAAAATGGCTTATTTTATTGCTTCCTCTAAAGTGGATGATGCTACCAACGAGGGTTAATTTGTTTTTCAAGGAAGTAATCATTCTACATGGCATCCCTAGAACCATCGTTAGTGATAGGGATACCAAGTTCCTAGGTCATTTTGGAAGGTGTTATGGGTTAGACTTAGAACCAAGTTGTTGTTTTCGACCAATTGTCATCCCCAAACGAATAGACAAACCATGGTTGTTAATATAACTTTGGGAACCATGTTGAGAGCCATAATCAAGAAAAAGTTAAAGTCTTGGGAGGATTGCTTACCGTTCATTGAATTTGCATATAACCGTTATGTGCATTCTTCTATGCATTTTTCCTCCCTTTGAGTTAGTGTGTGGCCCTTTACTCCTTTAGATTTAACCTCTTTACCTTTGAATGAGTTACAAAGCTTAGATGGGAAGCGAAAGGCAGATTTGGTCAAGCAGTTGCATGCCAAGGCTGGGGAACATATTCAATTACAAAACCAAAGATATGCCAAGTATTGCAACAAAGGTAAAAGGAAGGTATCTTTCGAGATCAGAGATTGGGTATTGATAAACTTAAGAAAGAAAAATTTCCTCAAGTAAGGAAGACGAAGCTCGATGCTAGTTATGATGGACCATTTGAAATTGTTGAGAAAATCAACGACAATGCCTATCGAGTCGACTTGTAAGGTAAGTACAAAGTTAGTCCTACTATCAACGTGAGTGATTTGTCTCCTTTTGATGTAGATGATGAAGATTCGAGGACGAGTCCTTCCAAAGAGATTGGGAATGATGGAGATCTCGTACCCTCAATGCCTTCCAAACCAATCATGAGGGCTCGAGCATCAAAGAAGAGGAAGGCTTTACTCACATGTCTCCAACGAAAGGAAGTGTGTCTTGATTTTGAAGCAATCTTTGAGACCAACAAGTTTGAAGAAGAATATGGAGTCCAAGGGCGTTGGAATGTTGTGACTTTTGAAGGACAACAGAGCTAGGATTTTTGTCAAGAACTATGATGAGGAAGAATATATTTTGAAGATTTATGATGATACTTGGGCAAGAAGTCTTCCATGAAGAACCCCAAAATTCTCAAGAAGATTATGAACCAACAAAGGAGGGTGAAATGCTACATTTTGAGAACCAAGAAAGACCTCATTTCATGCCCTAACTTTGCTAAGAAGACATGGAAAGGAAAGAACCAAAAGATGGCTGGAGAATGTAGAGAAAACAAAGAGGAAGGTTCAATGTACAGTAGTTCAATGCCAGGCAGACTTGGTGCTTCAACTTCAACTTGAACAGAACTATTCTGGGGCTCTCACCCCTATCCAATCCGACCCCTAACCATTCCCATCCGGTGCCGGATGAAGGTCCAATGGCAGCAATGTTTTCTTTCTTCCTTTTCCCTCCATGTCTTGTTATGTAATGTTTGTATAGTTTAGGTCCTTGTTTGCAATTTCCTTTCCAGCTTTCTTAGTTATATTTGTTCTTTTAAAACCCTTCCATTTGTATTCAAAGACTGTTAACGCTGATATTAAGAAATCAAAGAGAGAAACCCTTCTGCTCACTCTTGCGACAGAAACTTCATCTTGTGAGATTCATACAAAAACTCTTCTAAGGTTCTTGTAGAATTACACTAGGGCTATCAATCACTTGGATTAGGGTATTGATTAGTCTTTAAAATCAAGAGAATGGTTGATGAGAGTAGTCTCTCATAGGTGATTCTATCTAATCCAAACAAACCCTAGATGAAATCCTGACTTAAGGTGTGAGTCGTAATACTTGCCAAAAAGAGTTGGGAAGAATCACATTAGATGCACTTTCTAGAACGTACACTTTGCTTTCAACTCTTGAAGCTAAATTGATTGTTTTGAGTTTGTTAAAGAGTTATATATTTAAGATGATGACTTTAAGAAGTGGTTTGTTTCTTGTGAGAATTTCTATTTGCATGATGGATACTTGATTAGAGAGGATACACTATGTATTTCTAAATGTTCCTTGAGAACATTGCTTGTTGTTCAAAGTCATAGTGGGGGACTGTGGGACATTTTTAAATAACAAAAACTTTGTCTATTTTGAAAGAACATTTCTATTGCCACATATGAAAAAGGATGTGGTTAGAGATTGGGAAACATGCATTGTGTGTAAGAATTCCAAATCTACTCTTAAACCACATGGTTTTTAAATGCCTTTACCTATTCCTAGAGCTCCATGAGAAGATGTTTCCATGGATTTTGTGCTTGGATTACCAAAACTATTAATGGTAAAGACTTTATTCTCGTGGTAGTTGATAAATTTTCAAAAATGGCACATTTCATTGCATGCTCAAAAATTGATGGTACATCCCATGTTGCAAATTTGTTTTTCAAATAGGTGGTAAGACTTCATGGCATAGTGATAGAGATACTAAGTTTTTGAGTCTCTTTTGATGGGTGCTATGGGGAAAATTGGGAACTAAATTTCTATTTTCTATTACTTGCCATCCTCAAACTGATGGATGAACGGAGATAGTCAATAGGACATAGGGGACTATGTCAAGAGCCATAATAACAAGGAAATTGAAATCTTGGGAAGATTGTCTACCATTTGTTGAATTTGCATATAATAGATGTGTTCATTCCTCCATATATTTCTCTCTTTTTCAATTGGTATATGGATTTAATCCTTTGACTCGTCTTGATCTAACTCCTTTACCTCTGAGTGATATTCATAGTCTAGATGGTGTTAAGAAGGTTGACTTGGTTAAGCAACTTCATGCAAAAGCATTGGAGAATATCCAGTTGCAAAATCAAAGACATGCATAACAACATAACAAAGGAAGAAGGAAGGTGGAATTTGCAGTTGGAGATTCGGTGTGGATACATTTGACAAAGGAACGTTTCCCATATGCTCAGAAGTCAAAGCTAGAACCAATAAATGATGGTCCATTTCAAGTCATTGAGAAGATAAATGACAATGCATAAAAAGTGGTTTTAATGCAAAGAAAGGATGAATTGCTTGATTTGGAGACCATCTTTGATAAGAATAAGTTTGAAGGAAATCAAGTTGAATTGAAGATATGGAATATATCAACTATGAAAGGGATTGAAAGATTCAATTCAAGCCGAGAAATCATCCAAGATGTTGAGGAATCAAAACTACATGAAAGGATGACAAAAGGAAGCCAAAAGTTGGAAGAAGTCATGGCGGGAGAGGGCCATCTGGCGCCAACCACAATGGATTAAGCGCCGAATGATTTTTGTGCCAAAAGGTTGCCAATTCCAAAAACCACCCAGTGTTGTGTCCAATCTTGAGCCTGGCACTGGACAGAATGAAAAATTGAAGCCATCTAGCATTGGATAGGAGGTGCCTGGGGCCAAACACTATTGTTCCATCCACGATCAAGTTTTATTTTGGTCAATTTTTACTTGTCTTTACTTACAATTTTGAGGGTGTTCTAAGTCTTTAACATCCTAAAACGATGTAATTAGGGTTGGAATGTTTCCCTACTATAAATACTTCTTATTTTGTATTCAAACTTAATCAACCTATTTTGAATCAAATTACATCTTCTCCTTGAGAGAATTTTCTTATCAACTTGTGAGATCTTAGGAAACTCTTTTAGGGTTCTTGAGTGATTACGATTGGGCTATCAATTAATTTGGTTGAATTATTGATGAGTCTTTACAAATCAAGAGAATGGTTGATGAAGAACTAGCTACATAGGTCATTCTAATTAACCAAACCCAAACCTTAATTAAATCCTGTGAATTAAGTGTGAGATTTGATTTTGATTGCATTCTAACATCAATCCAATTTAAAATCACATCACTTATTATGCTGAAAGTCCAAACACACAGATCACCTATTTAAATCAAATTGGACCTTATTGCATGTTTTACTAATATGTTTAAAATTATGTATAAAGATTATAGTTTTTACACAGTATCTCAGAATTTTCAAATTGGAAAGCATAAAAACCCAATTTACATAATTATTTTCCTTTTCTTGTGTAATGAAACACAAAAGGAAATATTACAATCCAAACATTTGAACCTAACAAACATTCTTTGGATTGATCTTGTTTTACTTATTTGCCAATTTGTCATGAATATGTGATATCTAATAAATTTAATACTCTTCCGTATGTCTAATTCTTTCAAATCTTACATATTGAGTATTACTACTTTATCATCAAATATTCTTGAGAACAACTTATGGCTTATGGACTCTTTATCCGATGACATTACTCTATTTCAAAAATAGAATTTCATTCATAACAATCCCAAATCTCTTATTCTCTCAGAGTGCATCTACGTTTAAATGTCTATAAGACTTCCAATGTCTCATTATAAATGTATGCTCTCTTGAGAACTAATGCTACCTTTAGTCTACTGAAAGACTAAATGTTTTACAAGATATGTATTATTGACCTTTTCAATAATCATACTGAATCTACTTGTATCCAAAATTGATACTAGATCCAATCAAGTCCTAAGACTCAATTCATTGATTACCAAAACTCAACATTTGGTAAATAGCATCAAGGATAACTCTAATCGTTGCTAGTGGTTTCCAATTCTAAATTATTAGATTTTCGTTGTCAAAAGACTTAGTTGAATTAACTTATCAAAACTCAGGAAATCTCCCACTACAATAAGGATCCTAAGAATTTTAGAGATTAAATTGTTAATAGAGATTTTAGGAAACAATTCCCATCTCTTAATTCTACTTTATTAGAACATAGGGCATTTATTCTTGTACCTTTCAAGTATCTAACATAGATGCCGACAAACAACATATGTTCTTGAAGTAAATACAAATAAATGATCTCCCACTATTCTTTATACTTTTCTTTACTATGACACATTATAAAATTGTACAACTTAGTCTTTAGATCTCAATCTTGAATTAATACAAAAACTGGAACTTCCTTTATCTTAAGAAGTTTCATCAAGCCTAAGTTCAATATCGCAAATCGAAAGAGTTGCCTTAGAATTATTTCAAAATTGTTTAATACTAAAATTAGTACCATTTTTATATCTTAAAGTGTATCTCCAAAAATGCTTTCTGTATATGTCTTCACTTTTGACTATAAAATATCTGAAATAATTCATGAATAGTCATAAGGACAATAAAAATTGCTAATAACTTATTAAGTTTATCTTTAGAAGAAATACTTCTAAAGAACTTAATGATTTTTTGGAATAATATATAGATTCTTTGTTATCTCAATTTCAAACATTTGATTAATGACCTTTTGGTCAATCCACATCAAAATGTAATGATAGTCCCATCTATCTAAAGCTTATGGGCTTGCAAACTCATATTGGAGAAGACTTTGATCATGATTAAAATCATAACAAGAATCTTTTTAAAATTGGTCATTAATTCTTATGTATAAAAGTAATGTTTTAAACTTGATTCACTTGATAATAATAAAACACCAATTATTATATGTACTATCAGAACAAGATTTCTTTTTCATATCAACTGATCTGAAATATTAGAAAATGAAAAAGAATAAAAGCAGAATGTGAATTCTGTTATTGTTTTAAACATATAAAAGTGTTTTAATATCTAAATCATAAAGCAAATAAGAACTCCCATTGCAATATTCATTGCTATCTTTAAGAAGTTTTCTCAACTTTTGTAGAGTTCATTTATTCCATTATTCTTCAAGGAATTATAGACAATAATTAATGATTCTTGAATCAACTATCCATAAATAACAGATTCAATCATTAATAAGAACTAAAATTGAGAAAATTATCTTTAAATATGAATTAGCTCTTAGGACAGTCTTTCTACGCTTGTACGAGGATATGTCCACAAGAAAAACATCCCTTAGACTTGCTATCACTATATATATATATGAATTTCTGATGAGGTTTGAGAAGATTTCCATTATTTATTTGTAGGACATTCTTCTCCTTCCTTTGAGTCCTCTTCTGTTAGGCTTAGACTCAATAGGAAAAGCTTTTTCTACAAGCTTTGGATCTCATCAATCTTTTCTACATTATCCATTTCCTTTAAGAATTCTTCCTGTGAATTAAGTCTACCATCAAGAATTAAAACAGTCCTAGTAGACTGTTAAACGAATTCAGGGAATGATGTAGACATCTTAAGATTGAATATTTTAACTTCCTTATCTTGTGAACATCAAAATCTTCAACTTCATCATGAATCTTCAAGCCTTGAGAGTAAACTCTCAACAAGAAGATTCTTCAACTAACTTGAAGTTTATTAAGGATTTTACAATTTCTGAATATAATTCTATGAGATCAATCCAACTGTGCAAAATTACCCTCATCTTCATTAATATGACAAAGTGATACAGACACATAATTTAACATCAAGAATGTAATCCCTTTGTTAATATCTTTCTATGCCAATTAAGAGTCTTTTGTTCTTTAGTAAAATTGTATTTTATGATAATAAATTGTGGATTCTTAAGTGTTTCACATTGTTCTACACTGAGGACATTAAGCAATTCTCTTTTCTAGTCCCAATGTCTGGCTCCAGTTAACTATCACTCTAAGAGAAAACTGACCATTGGACAAAGAGAGATCCTATAAAAATTTATTATTAAGATGTAAAACTAAATAAACTTTAAATAAAAACATAAAACATGAAATTTAATGTGAAAATTAAGCACGTTGTTATTTTCATATTATCTTAGACTATAGTTGTTCCTCCCACTATAATCAATAATATGGTGGCTTAACATATTGATATGTGCAACAAATGTACCAATATCTAATAACCACGTTTGGCTCTTAGAAAACGAAACAAAACTATGTAAGCATGAAATGCTTTTCTAAGTTGAGTGTTTAACCAAAACTTACAAAAATCTTTTAGTTGATCAATCTAGAGAAGTCCCAATGTAGGCTGGCCATTAACTCATGATGAACTGTGCATAATCTGATGCTATGCCTCCAACATAGGCTGACCTACATTGCCATCTATCCTCAAAATTAGCTTTTAATTTGTCTATTAATATCTAGGTTCTCATGGACAATCATCCTATCGGGGTCACACCCTGGGTGAATCGAGAAAGCCACAACCTATTAAGATAAATAAGTAATGGAAGCTATTGGTCCAACTTAATATCCTCTCTCCCACTCAATCTTTTATTTAAGGAACTTTTACAATAAAATATAATCTCGGTTTTATTTCTGAAGAAACATACCTCAATTACATGTCGATGTTCAAAGTATAACTTTAAACAAAAATAATTTCTAGAGTAATTTGAATCTTATAAAACCTTATAGTTTATTTATTCTTTTAATAGTTTATAATCTAGGTTATGTCCTTTTAGAAATACTAACCCATAATTCTATTTTCTATTTCAAGGAAAAAACCCTTTAAGAAAATTATTTAGGCTATTTCTAATTTCCAAAAATAACCATATTAACTATTAAAAGAATTTAATTATCGTTCTTTGTCATTATTTTCTTGATTTCTTAACTATCATAACCAAATCAAAATAATTATTTTTAAGAACATTCCTAATCTAGGTTTCTCATTGGAATTTTGTTTGTCACATAATCAATAAAAAAAAAAACAAAGCGTAAAACTTAATCCATGCTTTTTCTATTTTTAATCCTATGTGACCAATTAATCAAACAAATTGGATTAAATGTGATCTTGTTTATTTTCCTAAGGGTGGCATCTAAGTTATTTCATGCTTCTCATAGTATCACAAAATGCTAAAGCATAATAAATAAATTCATAAAGCCTTGGCCTAAAAGAACTCTAACTAAAAACTCATACTTGGGCTAATTAAAACTTACGGGACAAATCAAGGAATTTTAAAAAATTGAAGGGCTTTCTTGGAATTTTAAAAGATGGTCTTCTTCCCCAACTGAAAAAGCTAGTAGCCTTGCGTCCCTTGACTAGCCATCAACTTTCATTAACCGAAAGGAAAATAGAAGACTAGAGGAAGATACTGGAGTGTAACAAACATATGTGATTTTTCTGTAGAGAGAAATCACGTCTGCAATTTTTAGACTATGTTAATAATTAATTATCTGATTGTTAATATGATATATAAATAATCATACCGAATCAAAATAAGGCTTCTCTATGGGCCATGAGCCAACAACAAATCTCTCCTTTTATTTATTTAATGGTCCAATAATTATTCATTGGATCATGAACCCAATATAATTATTCAGGCCTGTTAATTAAAGCCCATTATTTATTTTTATTCTTAACTCATCAATAATTAATCTTGTGGACCTAAGTCCAAATTAATTATAGGACTAATAAAAATAAATAGCCACTCCATTATTTTATTCAAACTCAATAATAATTAAACTTATGTACCTAAGTCCAAATAACTAATTAATTTTATTCAAACCCAAATAATTAATTCCAAGGATTAATTAAAATCCTTATTTAATTATTAATGCTATCTAGAATAAAATTAATTCCTTCCCCAATTTCCTATTTAAGAATGATATAAAATCATTCATACACAATAGGACTAGATAAGAGACCTTAAGACGCAATGTTCATGGCTTTGTAAAATGACCAAAATACCTTTACTACATAATAGTAATATACTTAGTCATTCTAAAGACCTTCTATTATCACAATAAGAAGATGATGTACTCCATTACACATTGCTGTAGAAATGGAAGGCTTGTTGAGAAAAATCTCAACCCTTAGTTTTTGACCTAAAAGCATATTGACACATTTACCCTTCTATGTAATTGATAGTATTATGTACTAGAATAATGACATAATTTGTATTTGTGCTTTGAATTGTATTTATGAGATTGATTTTATTATATCTATTATTTCCATGAATAATACTATCTGCCTTTTGGTCATTAAGTATGTGACTTAATAGTAAAACCCTTTTGGCAATAGATATATTATTCTAAATAGTCCCTATTCAATTATTATTGTTGGAACAATAATAAATTAAGAATAGTATGTAATCTTACTGATGATCACGTTTTACCGATCATGAATATGGGATATTCAAGTCAGAACAAAAATACATGTTAGAGAACTTTGTATTGGACATGAAGCATGGTGATGAATTACAACATGGATTATGTCATAAGTAATTCTCATCTTTATAGTCATATTTAGGTCCCTCGACTTGATTTCATCATGGATTTCTATGTGAGAAATTCTATGTCTTGACCTAGTCTAATGTTATGTTTAACTGGATAGCAATATAAGCTTTAGTTGGACATAGTATGAATCATAGTGAGAAATGTGAATGAAAAAAGATTTGATTTGTCCCACTCATTTCGAATAAAATATCCTTTGGGCCCTCTTGATGATTTAAATGAGAAATGCATGGCCGTGCTCAAATGAACTAATAAAGAGTTATTTGTATCATTTGTTTAGACAATTTAATCAGGAATCAAGAAATGAATGATTAAGTTATATTAGGATGACTTAATCCATGCCTTATACTTAATCCGAATATTATGTGACAAATGGACTAAATATTGGACTTTAAAATAGGTTAAAATCAAACTATTGATTTTATTTAACTTGGGTTGTCATAATGTCTTGCTAGAGGCCGCTTATGACTTGTAGGCTCAGACTCACTGCCAATGTTAAATAAACCTATAGGATCACATACTAAAGCAAGTAATCACGAGCTTTTAATTCATATTGAAATTATGAATTCAATTGAATTGGCAAAATTTCTTTTAATAGGATTTTGAAGAAAATTAAAATCATATTTTGATGAGTTCAATAATTTCTGAATTATTTTTTGTTATAATTACATTTCCTAATTGTAGGAAATTCATAATACAAATATAAAAGGGGAAGAGAAGTTAGGGTTAGGGTTGGTATCTTATTTGATAGGAAGGAATAAATCCTAACCATCCATCCTATTTGATTGAAAGGAATGAATCCTAGCCTTCCACCTTTCTTTCCTCTTAACTATATAGAGAAAGAATGGTCTTGTTAGGGTTGCTCTTTTGCACATAACCTATCTTGAATGGAAGAAAACCCTACCCGACCTCATCTCTTCTTCTCTCTAGATTTCCGCCACTAATCTCTCATGTTTCTGAATATCAGATTTGGAAAGATTAAGGTTCTAGCAGACCGACCAGTTTGTTGATCTTACTGTGTGGATATCGGTAGAGGATGTTCGTGTTGCGCAACGTTTAGATCTGAAAAATTTGCTGTTTCTATTCTCCGAAATAGAAAAGGTATGATCTTCTTACAATTCAATTTTACATAATGTACATGGACCCTGGATCGGGATTATGAAAAATTTTATTTTCCGCTACTTTTGTGTTCATAAATTCCGACAATAACATCCACTATTGAGCCTAGGTCTCATGTACTATCACCTTACTCAATAGCATCTACCATCATTAGATATCTAGTTCTTTTACCATTGAATCACAATGAATACTCACCAGAAGAATATTTAGTACAATAACAATTGTACTACCTAGGCCTCGAGTTCAGTAATTCAACTAAGAACAAACCCCACGATGGCCGATTAACCCATCTCGTAAATGAAATGGCATAGAGACCCTATTGTATAGGTTTGTCTTAACTAACTAACTCGAACTACCTAACTCACAAGGCTATTGATCTTCGATATGTGAGCTCACCCACAGCATATCAAAGCACATAGAATTAGCTCCAAACCAGCAACCCATACTCATGTCATGGGGACGTGTCCATGCTGTAGCAGCAATGATACTAGTTCTCTCTTCTTTGATAATACTTTTAGAGAACAATCACTAAATGGTCTTGTTCTTCACATACGAAATGTGTTAACACATATAGTCCGGGAGCACTACCTAATGACAAAATTTAAGTCACCCTACCTAAGGAGACTAATGTGTTACGACCTTTGTTCAATGGAATGCCTAATTCCATTAAAAGCCCAAGAACTAATTCCTTATGATTTAAACTTTTGGTGATATGTAAATTACTATTCTGAATGTCCAAACACACAGATCACCTATTTAAATCAAGATGGATCTTATTGCATGTTTTACTAATATGTATAAAATTATGTATAAAGATTATAGTTTTACAAAGTATCTCAGAATAAGATAGTCTTTTTAGGCATAAATCCAACATCCATTTGTTCCATCCTTGCATTAAAATCCCTTCTCATCTCATTGATGTTGTTAGAGATTTCTCTTGACATCTCCCTTGACACTTCTCTTGACACATCTCTCGAAATCTTCTTCATCCTCTCCAATAGGTAAGCTATTCTCTAGATCTTCACCCATAATTGAAGCTTGTAAAGAAGGAGAAGCTTCCTTGTTCAACATGTTCTTTTTCACTCTTGTATCATTCTTAACATTGGCTTTGTCTTCACTCAATGAATCTCACCACTCTTGTCTTTTTCCACTCTAACTCTTTCTTGATGTTCTTAATTGATTCACCAAGCAATATCAACCACTCAAGGTAGGATACCAATTCAATCAACACAATTCAATCAAGTAGTCAACAAAGAAAAAACTTACAAGAGCTAAAGAGTTTAGAAAATAGGTCAATCAATAGAAATCCAGTGATGGATTACTTAGAAATCAAGGAAATAGATGATAGGTATTTTAACAAACACCTAGAGGTCAACAAAATTCATGTTAGAAAATCTCTGCGATGGCAATCCAACAATAGCAATCTAATTTTGCATCAATTAAAGGTCATTCCACCTCAATTTTCATTCACAAATCATCTTCACACCTTCAAGTATTCAAATGAAATAAGATCTCTACAATTTAAATCACTTTTTCTTCAATTTGTTTTTCAAATTCTCTTAAATTTTCAAATAGCTTATTTTGCCCTATTTTTAATTTTAAATTTTGATGGCTGTAACACTCTTTCTTTTATTGTAATTTTCCTTTATATGAAAGGAAGAAGAAGAACAATGACATAACACATTGAGTCAACCCTTCTTTTTTGGCCTTAGGTTAGATTCACACAACATGAATCAAAAATAGAAGAGTAGGATAGATGTAGAAGAACAAATTCACAAAACAAAAATTAGATCATGAGATTTCAATGAAACAAACATGATCCAGGCAACAATAAAGCAATTAAAGGATAGTCAAACCTTAAATGAAGAACCAAGGCTCTAATACCAAAAGATGATGTGATTTTCTTAGAATGGAAGATTCATCAGATATATACCAAGTTGACAAGGATTTCAATTAAGGTTTGTGTTGGTTAATTAGAATGACCTATGAAGCAAATTCTTCATCAACCATCCTCTTGATTTGGAAGACACATCAATACCACAAGCAAAGTAATAGATAGCCCAATGTAATCTCTCAAGAACCCTAGAAGAGTTTCCTAAGATCTCACAAGTAGATCAAGTTTGATTTGAAATTTATCTCTCAAAGGAGAAGAAACTTGTTTGTAATTGATACAAAGATGTTTCAAGTTACAAAAATAGGGTATTTATAGTTCCCAACTCATCTAAGTCGTTGTTGAAGGTTTACACATAATTAATTAACTGAACAAAGCTGACAATAACTAATTACAAAAAAAAGATAGAATTTTTCCCATGGCTGCCAAGAGGAACAAGAGCCGGCTCTAAGACATTTCCTAGTGTCGATTACAGTCAGTAGTTTATCCTGCAGGCTGGCCGAAACTCTCCCAACTTCTGAGCTTAACCAATGCCTTGACACGTGTCAATTAGGGCACCAGTTGACTGCAAAATTGTGGTGTCTTGGCCTTTAATAATTCCTTATTGCTTGCTTTCTTGTGTAGCTTCTTCCAAGTGTTTTCTTAAGTCTTCATTACCACATTCTTGCCATGAAACGTCCCTTGTATGATCATCCAATCCCTGGATTGATAATGCATTTCAAAGCTTTACATCTTCCATCTTTCCATCCAACTTCACTTCGTTGCAAATAGTCTCAAAGTCAAATTGCTCTTCTTCGGATTACAGAAATTTAAAGAATGCCTTCTTCATCCTCTAAACCCTAGCACTCTTAATATGTCCTTGAAGCATCGAGGGAGCTTGGTCTCCATAAGGTGAGATTCATTAAGTGAGGAAAAAGCTATTGTTAAGAGTGATACAAGAGTGAAAGAGAAAAAAAAGGATGAACAAGAAAGCTCCTCCTTCTTCACAAGCTTCAACTATGGGTGAAGATCATGGAGGAATGGCTTACCTATTGGAGGAGATGAAGAAGATTTCAACAGATGTGTCAAGAGAGATGTCAAGAGAAATCTCTAACAACATCAATAAGATGGAGAGGGATTTTAATGTAAGGGAACAAATGGAAGAGAGACTGATGAGCAATGAATTGGAACCTTAATCTCCTCTAAGAAATCAACCACCTCAAAGAGGAAGAGGAAGAGGACATCAACAAAAAGTACCACCAAGAAGAAGAAATGTGCAAGAGCAATATGAAGGAAATGAAAGTAATGAAGGGGATTATGAAGGTGAATATGAGGATGAGAGGCCAAGACGGCAAAGAAGGGATAATGACAATGTTGACAAGAATATATGAAGCATAAAGTTGATCGTGCCACCATTCTATGGAGGTGGTGATCCAAATGCTTACCTAGATTGGGAAAATTGAGTGGATTCAATCTTAGAATGTCATACATTTTTTGAATAAAAGAAGCTCAAGTTGGCCATTGTGGGGTTCACGGACTACGCCATCATTTGTTGGGATCATTTGGTTATTGCAAGAAGAAGGCAAGATGCACTTCCAATGGAGACTTGGGAAGACGTGAAAGTGTAGCTGAGGAAGAGATTTGTGCTTAAAAATTACCAAAGAGATCTTCAACATAAATGGTTAAATGATTGTGGAGAAGTGAAGGTGGGAAAGCAAGTAAGAATTTCATTGTCCATGGGAAAATACAGTGATGAAGTGTTATGTGATGTGGTACCCATGCAACTTGGAAGACCATGGCAATATAATAGGAAGGTGACATTTGATGGTTTCAAAAACAAATACACACTTGAGTTTATGGCTAAGAGGATTCAATTGAACTCCTTGAAACCACATGAGGCTTATGTGGATCAAAAGACACTTCTTGAAAAGATCAAAGAGTTTTATGAGGAAAAACAAAAGAGAAATAAAGAAAGAAAAAAAAAAGGAGGGAAAAGAAATCGAGAGAAGACAAAATGAGAGTGGAATGAAATTGAAAGAGAAAGAAAAGAGTGAAAAGAAAGTGAACTTTATGCAAAAGAAAGACAGGTAAAAGAAGTTTCTGTGAGTATGAGGCCTATGGCATTACTTATGTTGAAGCATTCTTTAAATTCTTCTTCTAATGATACTAACAATTCTTGTCCTAGTATCATTAGTTCTCTTTTACAGGAATTTGATGATATCTTTCTAGAAGATCTCCAAAGAGAATTACCACCAATCTGTGGCATATAGCACCAAATTGATTTACTAAACCCGAAAGAGACCAAGGAGCTTCAACGACAAGTGGAGGAACTCTTGGAGAAAGGATTTGTGCGGGAGAGTTTGAGCCCATGCTCAATCCCAATGTTGCTTGTACCAAAACGATGGGACTGGAGTTTGTGTGTTGATTGTAGAGCAATCAACAAGATAAAACTAAAGTATCACTACCCTATTCCTTGACTGGATGATATGCTTCATGAACTAAGCGGAAGTGTTTATTTTACTAAAATTGATTTGAAAAGTGGTTACCACCAAATTAGAATGAAAGAAGGTGATGAGTGGAAAATCGCTTTCAAAACAAAGCTTGGTCTTTATAAGTGGCTAGTGATGCCTTTGGGCACACAAATGCACATTTATGAGGTTAATGAATCACATTCTTAGGAGTTGTATTGCTAAATTTCTGGTGGTGCAGTTTGATGACAAATTAGTCTATAGCAAATGCTTCGAAGATCATGTAGAACACTTAAGATATGTGTTTGAAATCCCTAGAAGTGAAAAACTCTATGCCAATTTGAAAAGGTATTCTTTTTGCTTGTCTAAAGTGACTTGTCTTTTTTATATTGTTTTCTTCTAATGGAATTCATGTTGATGAGGAGAAAGTGAAGGCAATCAAGGATTGGCCAACACCCAAAAGTGTAAGTGAGGTAAGATGTTTTCATGGGTTGGATCATTTTATAGAAGGTTTGTGCCTAACTTTAGTAATGTTGCACAGCTCCTCATACTAAAATTATCAAGGCAAAATTTAAGTTTAGTTGGGGAAAAGAGCAAGAAAAAGCTTTTCAAATGCTTAAGTCTAAACTAGCTAGTGCCCTTATTTTATCCCAACCCGATTTTGCAAAAGTTTTTGAGATAGAGTGTGATGCTTCTAGGTTGCGGATTGGAGTGGTTTTAATGCAAGAGGGCAAACCAATAGCATCCTTTAGTGAGAAGTTAAGTTGTTCTACTTTAAACTACTGTACATATGACAAGGAATTGTTTACTTTTGTTACGTCTCTACAACATTGGCAACACTACTTGTAGGCAAAAGAATTTATCATCCATACAGATCATGACTCTTTAACGCACCAGAATTGCCAACAAAAGCTAAGTAACAGGCATGCAAAATGGGTGAAATTCATTGGGATGCTTCCCTATGTCATAAAATACAAACAAGGAAAATAGAATGTTTTAGCGGATGCACTCTCCAGAATGTACACTTTATTAACTACTCTTGACTTTAAATTGCTTGGATTTGAGTTTATGAAAGAGTTGTATGTGGATGATGATGATTTTAAGAAGTGTATTGTTGCTTATGAAAAGAATCCTTGTGAAAATTCTATTTGCGTAAGGTTATTTATTCAAGGAAGATAAGTTATGTATTCCAAAATGCTCTTTGTGATTCCTTGGATTGAAGTTTCTCAATTCATTGGCTCAATCCTTAGAATAACTCACAATGAAACAAATTTCCCAAGATTCATCAAAGATTCAAGTTTAGTAGTAGATTGACCAAGATTATGGAAAACCCTAACCAATCTATAAGTTTTATAAGACCTTCTACACCCTAAACCAAAGTAAAAGAATGCCTTAGAAGTAGTCTCAGAAGAACCCTAGTTAGTTCATGAAGAAAACTCTCAAGAAATGATCTTTCAAGTTTTCTCTCAAAGGAGGAAATATGTTTTTAGGACATTCAAAGATGCCTTCAACTTACAAGATAAGATATAAATATAGTAATGGAACCCTAAAATATCCTACAATTCGTTCTTGGGGTGTTAAAGACATAAAACAAACTCTAAAACAAGTTAAAGACAAGAAAGACATAAAAAAAATCGATTACTGTAAAGCTTTGGAATGCATTATCAATCCAAGGATTGGTTGATCATACAAGGGACATTTCATGGCAAGAATGTGGTAATGGAGGCCCAAGAAAACACTTGGAAGAAGCTACATTAGAAAACTAGCAAAGTGGAAGCATTAAAGGCAAAAACACCACAATTTTGCTGCCAATCGATGCCAAAACCGCTAATGTCATGGCATTGGTTAGGCTCAGAAGTTGGGATAGTTTCGGCCAGCCTACAGGAGAAAACTACTGACTCAAACTGGAGCTACGACTAGTAATATAATCGGCACCGGTTCCTCCTGGCAGCCATGGGAAAAATGTTACCTTTTGATTTGTAATTAGTTGTTTTTAGCTTTGATTAGTTCATAATTATGTTTAGACCTTCAGCTATGACTTAGATGAGTTGGGAACTATAAATAACTTCTATTTTGTAACTTGAAACATCTTTAAATCAATTATAAGCAAGTTTCTCCTCTTTGAGAGATAAATTTCATATCCAACTTGATCTACTTGTGATGGAGACCAAGCTCCCTCAATGCTTCAAGGACCTATTACAAGGGCTAGGGCTTCAAGAATGAAGAAGGCATTCATCACATTTCTACAATCTAAAGAAGAACAATTTAACTTTGTGACTATTTGCAATGAAGTGAAGTTGGATGAAAGATTGGAAGATGTAAAGCTTTGGAATGTTATGTCAATTCTAGTTGTGGAAGGTTTGAAAAAGGATAATTCAAGGCATGAAAGTGTTCGTGAAGGCCAAAGAAATTACTTGGAAGAAGCTGTGCAAAGAAGTAAGCAAGAAGGAAGCATTCTAGGCCAAAATGGCACTTTTGGAAGGCCAACCTGTGCCATAACCGGCACCTGTCATGCAACAAGTTAGGCTCAGAAGTTGGAACGTTTGGAGCAACCTGTAGAAGAGAGAAACTGAGGCTGACCGGTGCTATCCTAGCACCGACGCTAGTCAGTCCCAGACACCCTCTCCAAAATGGGACATTTTGTGATAAATTAAGTGTTTTCCAGCTTTGTCTAGTTCCTTAATTATGTTTAAACCTTCAGCCATGACCTAGATGATTTTGGGACTAAAAATACTCTCTATTTTTTAACTTGAATGATTTATTATTGAATCAATTACAAAACACTTATCTCTTTGAGAGAATTTTCAAATCACCTTTGATCTTTGAGTAAGAATTCAAGCAGCCCTTCAAGGGTTCTTGAGTGATTGCAAGGGGCTATCAATTACTTTGATTAAGGTATTGATGTGTCTACCAAATCAAGAGGATGGTTGATGAAGAATTTTCTTTATAGGTCATTCTAATTAACTAAACACAAAAAGTAATTGAAATCCTGTGAAATTTGTGTGAGATTTGATCTTGTTTGCATTTTGATTTCAATTCAATATCGAAAATTCATATCATCTTTTGGTGTCAAAGCATTGGTTCTTCAATTAGGGTTTGAACTATCTTATTTGCTTTCAATTGTGTGCTTAGATCATGTTTATTTCATTGAAATCTCATGATCTAGTGTTTGTTTTATGATTTTGTTCGTCTACATCTATCCTACTTTTCTAATTGTGATCTTTGATGTGTGGATCTAACCTATGGCCAAAAACAAGGATTGATTCTACTTGTTTGGTGTTTGTTTCTTCTACCTTCCATATAAAAGAAAATACAAAAAAAAGAGTGTTACAGCTTCAAAATTGAAAAGAAAAACAGAGACTAAAAGAAAGAAAAACGGGTGTTTGAAAAATTGCAAGAAAAATCTGAGAAAAAGTGATTGAAAATTGTTGAATTGCACTAAGAATTGCTTGATTTGAATACTAGAAGTTGTGAAGAAGATTTGTGATTGAGTTGGAAGTTGAATTGGCATTGATTGATGCACAATTGAATTGGTTTTGAGAAATTCCATTACAGAGATTTTTTATGACAATTCTCTTTGACCTCTAAGTGTTTGACAAAATACCATTAATCTATTTCTTTGAATTCTAAGTGTCCTATTATTTCTATTATGTTGATTGACAAAACTCTTTGGCTCTTGTAAGTGAATTCTTTGTTGACTATTTCATTGAGTTGTGTTGATTGCTTGGTGTCTTGCCTTTGGTGATTGACATTATTCTTCTGAATCAACTAAGAACTTCAAGAAAAGTTTAGAGAGGAAAAAGGATTGAGTGATGAGATTGAAAGAGTGAAAAAAAGCAAAAACAAGAGTGACACAAGAGTGAAAGTGAGGATGTTGAACAAGGAAGCTTCTCCTTCATCACAAGCATCGGCTATGGGTGAAGAACATAGAGGATATGGTTTCCTTTTGGAAGAAATGAGGAAGATGTCAAGGGAACAGACCTTTCTAACAATATCAATGAGTTGAGAGGGGATTTAAGTGCAAGGTTGGAACAAATGGAAGAGAAGGTGAATAGCAATGAGTTAGAACCTCAACCTTATTTGAGAAATCAACTACTCAAAGAAGAAGAGGAAAGGGACATCAACAAAGAGCACCAATAAGAAGAAGACGTGTAAGTGCATTATGAAAAGGATGATAGTAATGAAGGTGACTATGAACATGAATATGAGGAAGAGAGGCCAAGAAGGTAAATAATGACAATGTTAACAAGAATATATGAAGCATAAGTTGACCGTCCCACCATTTTATGGAAGAGATGATCCAAATGCTTACCTAGATTGGGAAAGGAGAGTGGATTCAATCTTTGAATGCCATAGATTTTATGAAGAAAAGAAGCTCAAGTTGGCCGTTGTTGGGTTCACGGACTATGACCTCGTTTGGTGGGATCATTTGGTTATTGCAAGAAGGAGGCAAGATGCACTTCCAATAAAGACATGGGAAGACATGAAAATGCAATTGAGGAAGAGATTTGGTCCTAAACATTACCAAAGGGATCTCCATCACAAACTCTTACTCAAGGCACCAAGAGTTTGGATGCTTATTCCAAGGAGAAGGAGATGGCAGTGATTCGAAGCAATCTTGTTGGAGAGGAACTCGAGGCAACTATAGCAAGGTTTCTACATGGATTGAATAAGGAGATAGGAGGCTTGAATTACAACATTATGAAGATTGGGAGGAAATGATTAAAAAAGCTATCAACATTGAATGATAAATCAAAAATAGGAAATCACATTATGGGAAGACCTTCAACTCTTCAAGCTATGGAAATTCACCTAGCGAGACTACAAGTTCATGGTCTAAGAGGGAGCAAGGAGGGACTAAGTCTACCCCTAAGGAGGAAGCATCCAAGCCTAAGGTGAATGATACCAAATGTACATAGGGAGATAAAGGTAAAACTCAAATCCCTTCGACTAGAGCTAGAGACATCAAATGCTTTAAATGACATGGATTGGGACACTATGCCTATGATTGTCCAAACAAGAGGATTATTATCATGGATAGATATATTGTGGAGTCTTGTAGTGAGAAAGAGGATGAGGATTGGGGAGAAAGACATTGTGACGCTGATGAGGGTCAAGGTAGTGACCAGAAAGAAGGGACTATTGTGTGACAACTCCATATGATGATTAGAAGAGTCCTTAGTACTCAAACAATAGCAGATTAAGACATACAAAATGAGAACTTATTCCACTCTAGTTGTTTGATTAAAGGGAAACTTTGTAGTTTGATTGTGGATAGATGGAGTTCTGTAAATGTTGCAAGGGGCTATCAATTACTTTGGTTGAGGTATTGATGTGTCTACCAAATCAAGAGGACGGTTGATGAAGAATTGCTTCATATTTCATTCTAATTAACCAAACACAAACCTTAATTGAAATCCTGTGAAATTGGTGTGAGATTTGATCTTCTTTGCATCTTGATTTCAATTCAATTTCGAAAATTCACATCAATTTGTGAGATCTTAGGCAACTCTTCTAGTTTTCTTGAGAGATTACATTGGGTTATGAATTACTTTGGTTGAGGTATTGATGTGTCTGTAGGGAGTTGGATCCCGAATCCATGAGGAAACGACATCTGGAGTCAAAAGATTTTAAAAAATTTCTCACATGAATTAGTTTAGAACGATACATACCTTATTATGCAGAACGATGCTGGAGATCTTGTCTTGCGGAATTGGTTTGGACATCTTGATTGACTTAGCGTAAAGTCTTCTAATCTGTTCCCTATTTGTTTGGGTGAACAGAAAGGAAAATAGAAGACTGGAAAGGTTATAGTGGAGACATCTGTGATTTTTTCTACAGAGTGAAATCATGTCTGTTTCTTATGGGTAAGAATTAATGTATGGTTGTTAACAGGATATATAAATAATCCTACCAAATCAGAATAATGCTTCTCTGTGGGCCAAGAGCTCAACAGCCCTTCTATCCTTTTAATTTAATTAAATGTCTAATAATTATTTATTGGAACATGGACCAAACATAATTATTTTGACTCTTTAATTAAATTTAAATGTTTATTTTTATTCTTAGTCCATCAATAATTAATCTCATGGATCTAAATCCAAATTAATTACAAGAATAAATAACATAACTAATTAATTTTATTAAAGCCCAATTTCAAGGATTAATAAAAATCCTTAATTAATTATTAATGGTATCTAGAATAAAATTAATTCCTTCTCCATTCTCCTATTTAAAAAAGAAGATTAGCCATAGTGATATTTTATCTTGTGGCCAAAGTCAATTGTAATACCTGATCTTTTTTTTTTCATCCAAATTAGGACCTATACTACTCACAAGCTACCAGAGTGATACTTCCGATCACTTGACTGCAATTTTTCAGCCAAATTAGTATCCATATTATTTACGAGATGCAAAATTAATAATTAGGAAAATTGCTATCAAGTGATCGGAAGTATCACTTTGGCAACTCATAAATAGTATGGGTATTAATTTGGTTGAAAAAAAGATAAGGTATTACAGTTAAATTTGGCTAAAAGATAGGATACTACTATGGCTAATCTGCCATTTAAAAATGATACAAAATTATTCATACACAATAGGGATAGATCAGGGATTTTAAGACACAATATTCATGACTGTATAAAATGACCAAAATTCCCTTACTATATAGTAGTAATATACTCAGTCATTCTAAACAAATGCTATTATCATCATAAGAAGATGATGTACTCCATTACAAATTGTTATAGAAACAGAAGTCTTGTCGAGATAAATATCTACCCTTAGTCTTTGACCTACAAGTGTATTGACAAATTTGCTCTTCTATGTAACACCCACTATTGAGTCTAGGTCTTACTTACTATCACGTTACTCAATAGCATCTACCATCCTCATGTATCTAGTTCTTTTACCATTGAACCACAATGAAAAGTCACTAAAAGAATATTCAATACAACAAGAATTGTACTATTGAGTACTCGAGTTCAGTGATCCAACTAAGAATAACACACAAGGGGGCGATTAACCCATCTCATAAAAGAAATTTCATAGAGACTTTGTTGTATAGGTCTGTCTTAACTAACTCTAAGTACTTGACATACTAGGCTATTCATCTATTCTATGTGATCTCACCCATAACATATCAATGCACATGGACTTAGCTTCGCCAGACCAAGAACCCATACTCATGTCATCAGGACGTGTCCATGCTGCAGTATCAGTGATACTAGTTCTCTTTTCTTTAATAGTACCTTTAGAGAAAATCACTGAATGGTCTACAAAATGTCCTAGCAAATATAGTCCGAAAGCACTATCTAATGACTAAATGTAAGTCACCCTACTTAAAGTATACTAATGTTTTTTGACCTTTATTCAATGGAATGCCTAATTCCTTTAACCGGCCAAGAACTAATTCCTTATGATTTAAACTTCTGGTGAACCGTACCTTACTATGTTGAACATCCCAACACACAGATCACCTTTTTAAATTGAGTTGGACCTTATCACATGTTTTACTTATATGTATGAAAGCAAATATAAATATTATAGTCTTTTACAAAATATCTCAGAATAAGACAGTCATTTTAAGCATAAATCTAAACAGACTCTCACATTCACAAATAAGACCATCCAGTTATTTCATAGCCCGTACAATTATCTTAAGGTTTCTAAAACAGTCAACTATCCTAGAGTCTCTATGAAAAGAACAACTAGATAATATCGTTAAAAGATACTAGGTGTCTCACTCAAATAAAACTATCAGGAAATTTCACTTCTCTTACAGCTATTTGAATGCACATAAAGACATTCAATTGCCAAGAGAATCCATGAAAATCTCTACTAGACTAATTGATAAGAGACACTAAGCAAATCTTTTTTTTTTTTGTGCAAAGTCTTTTGATATATCTTGGATCTCAATGCACAATAAATATCTAACCAATTCTTCCTCATCCAGTTATCTGAATGTTATCAAACATTGAACTATTCAGAGATACTAAGAAAAGTTTTGCTAGAACTAATACCAAAAGATGCATAGTCTATCTTTTGTGCATTCATTATTGCTCATCTAGAATCCTCAGTTACCCTTATCTTTTGTAACCATGAGTGATCATGTACTGAGGATTTTTGAAAGTAATTCTATGAAGAACTACTAAAGAAAAGCTCCTCTATAATCACTTTCGATGTTGCTACTTTGATATGTAACAAGTGGAATGAATATTTGTAATTGCTTATTACGAATATGTAACAAGGATTTAATATCTATTCCTATCTCTCTAAAAACTTACAAATATTATGAAACTGACAAATAAATGATTATATATAATCTCCCTGGTACTTGTAAAACACTTGATTATATATACCAATCAATTGTTAAACTAGCATCCACAAGAGTTTGACTAATGTTAGTCCTTTGTAAAACATGATATGTGAATTTTCAAAATTGCAAAGCAATCAGAACCTAATTCACATCATTATTTTCCTTTTCTTGTGTAATGAAACACAAGGAAATATCACAATCCAAACATTTGAGCTTAAACAAAAGTTCTTTGGATTGATCATGTTTTACTTATATGCCATTTGTCATGACTATGTAATATCTAATAAATTTAATATTCTTCCATATGTATAATTCTTTCGAATCTCACATACAGAGTATTACTAATTTATCATCAAATATTCTTGATAACAACTTATGGCTTATAGACTCTTTATCTGATGACATTACTCTATTTCAAAAAACATAATGTCATTCATAACAATAAAAAATCTCTTATTCTCTGAGAGTGCATCAAAGTTTAAATGTCTATAAGACTTCCAAAGTTTCATTATAAACTTATGCTCTCTTGAGGACTGATGCTAACTTTAGTCTACTGAAAGACTAAAAGCTTTACAAGATATGTATTATTGACCTTTTTGGTAATTATATTGAATCTGCTTGTATCCATAAAAGCTATACTAGATCCAATCGTGTCCCAAGACTCAATTTATTGATTACCAAAAATCAAAGTCTAGTAAATAGCCTCAAGGGTAACAGTTATAATAGCTAGTTTGTTTACAATTCTGAATAATTTGATTTTGCTGTCAAAAGACTTAGTCGAATGAACTTATCAGAACTCAGGAAAGCTCCCACTACAATAATTATCCTAAGAATTTTAGAGATTAAATTGTTAATAGAGATTTAAGGAAACAATTGCCATTTGTTGATTCTACTTTACTAGAGCATAGGACATGATGGAAACCTAGCTCCTTGTTGCATTGTTTTTCTTCCTTCGATCTTCCTTTTCACTTTTTTTTAGAATTCTTTTTCTCTATTTTATTCCTTTGATCTTTCTTTTTTTTTATATAGTTTTCTTTTGTAAAGAAGAAGAAGCAATCACAAACACCAAACACAACTGAATCTGCCCTTGTTTTTGTCCTTACGCTAGATCCACACAATAATTGATCACCAAAGGTAGAGTAGGATAGATTTAAGAGAACAAAACAAAAACAATTACAAGATCATGAGAATTCAAAGAGGAAAGCTTGATCTTAGCACACAAACACATGAAAGCAAATAAAAGGATAATCAAACCTCTTGATGAAAGCCTAAGCTCTGATACCAAAATGATGTGATTCCTTGGAATTGAAGTTTCTCATACTCATGCCTCAATTCCTTAGATTCGATCACAATGACAAGTTCCCAAGATGTTCATCAAAAGATTCAAGTTTAGTGTTAGAGTGACCTTTGAAATTTATTATCCTTAACCAATCTAATGAATTTAAAGACAATTATACACCTTAAACCAAAGTGAAGAAAGCCTCAAAGAAGATTCTTAAGAACACTTGATTGTTCATAAAGAAAACCACACAAGTAGATCAATTTGATCTTTCAAGTTTTGTTCTCCAAGAGACATGTTATTTTTGATAAAATGATATATTCTCTTTGAATTACATCATAAGGATGCATTTATAGTCTTTCAACCCTTATCTAAATTAATAATTCTTCCTTGGGGTGTTAAAGACATAAAACACTATTTAGAATAACAAAAACGACAATAAAAAACATCAAAATGCAAAAGAAGTTGAAGTTGTCTCTGTAGAGGGTTACTGTAACATTTTGGCACCAGATGGAGGGAGAGACAAAGCACCGGATAGCTAATATTTTGGCATCAAAATTGAGTGAAATTTGGTCAAGCATCAGATGGTCTTCCATTTCCATGTTTTCTTCACTCTTCGGGCTCCATTTCATCAAGTCTTCATGTAGATTTGATCTCCACTCAACTTGGATGCAATTTTGACATGAAATGAAGCTCTCCAACCCTAACATTTATGATATAATCCAAGACTTTAAAGCTTCTCTATTTTCATCAAACTTTTCCACATTAAAAATGATCTTCAAATCAAGTTGTTCTTCATGCTTGAACACCTATGTCTTCAAGCCTTTTTCATACTTGAAATGTTAATCCTTTGAAGCCTTATTACTTCCTTGATTTCCATAAGGTTTGGCATGGTGAAGAGTTCACTGCGTGAACCTGTTGGTACCCAAAGAATATTCGCATATGGAATAGAGGGGTGAGGGGGTTGAAAATCGTGATCACCTTAGGAGTAATAAGATTGGTAAAACAATTTTTAAAGAAAAGTCTAAGTGACTTCATGATTTATGAATTGGCAGCACAAACTCTTTAGAAGAGTTAAGTTGAGATCTGTCTCCGATTCTTTCTTGTTGCACATGAGTTTTAGGAGGTTTAGATATATGTTCTTTCAAAGTTTCAACCCTTGAATTCAAGTCCCTTCTTTTCTCCAATATATTGTTTGAGAGTCCAATTGTCATTTGCTCCATTATCTCCAAAAGTGAAGTATAGCCAACATTGTCACCTCCCATGTTAGATACTTGTGATGAAGGAGATACTCCTTTAGTCATGTTTTACCTACAAAGAAAGATATAAAAAAAATAGGGGAATATGTCCTCACCTTTCACTTCTGTTTCACACATTCAATTGGTCTTTTCTCACTCTAATGAACTCACCCCCTTTCTCTTTTTACCACTTTAAACTCTTACACAAGTTCTTAATTGAGAAATGCAAACAATGTCATGCAAAGAATGCCAAGTAATCCACATAACTCAATCACCTAATCAATGAAAGATCAACAAACAAGAACAAAAGAGATAAAAAGTTTCAAATATTTAGGTCAATGAGCATAAGATAATTTGATCAAACACTTGGAATCCACAGAAAAAGTTGAAAGGCTTTTTGTCGAACACCTTGAGGTCGAAGGCAAGTGATTCCAATTTGATATATATTCAACAATTTCAATCTCTTGAATTCAAATTTGAAAGGGCAATAGGTAAATCATATACAAGATCTTGGAACAATCTTGGAACAAGATCTTTCATCTCTCTCTCTCTCTGTGTCTCTCTCTATTTGGTAGAGATAGAAGAACAATTCACCAAACAAATAATATTAGAGCTTGTTTTTTTCCTTACCCTCAGTTCTCACAAGCACTAGGATCACAAAGATGAATGTAAAAGGAAAAAAAAAACATAAGATCATATGTTTCAATCAAGCAATTATGATCTTAACACTTAATCAAAGATAGCAAATAAAGATAGGCAAACCTTATGATGATAAACCTTGGCACTAATACCAAAAGATGATATGATCTTGAATGGGTTTCTTAATCACATCAACTTGAATTTTACCCAAGACTATCATAGAGGTTCAAGCTAGTTACATTAACCTATGTTGTTTTTCAAACATCAACCAATGTCTTGAATTGATAGACAATTCAACACCCTAAAAAAGTGATTGAAAGCCCTCAAGTAGTTAATCAAGAACCCTAGATGAGTTTTATAAAAACACTCAAAAGAGATCATGTTTGATTTATTGAAATTTGATATAATGTTAAGAAAGTGTTATGAGATTACATTCATAATGCTATATATATAGATCAAGACTTAAGAAAGACCTAAATAAAGTTCAAAGGACTTAAAAACCCTTAAAATTACATGAAAACCCAATAAAAGTCAATAAAACATAAGTTGGCTATGTTAAAAATCAATTTGACGTAGTTAAAACTCTGTTGGTTTGCTATTAGACTGGCGCTAGTTGATTGCACCTGTACCTGCACCGATTAAACTCAGAAGTCAGCTCTATTAGGCGTGGCAATAGGGCACTGGTGTGGTGCGCTATCTGGTGCCCTAGAGCACCATCTTCTCTATTTCGCGAGCCATCATTAACAAATATCGAGCCATCCTTGACCATTTTCTAGTTGATTTAAACCATTTTCAATCCATGTTGATATTTAGTATTTTTAAAACCTTCTCCCTCCATTTTCATGCTTGAATTTGAAGTACAAATCTTTGTAAACATTTTTTGTGTATTGAAATGTTTCTTCATTGCATTCCTCATTTAATGGCATTCAAGATGATCCAACCAATGCTAAGCTTGCTCCTTAAGATACATCAATAGGTTTAAAGAATGTTCTTATAAAATGTATATTTCCTACACTTGGGTGATTAGTCCTAAAGAAATAATATAGAATAACTTTCATAGGTTATTTAATCAAATTAGAGGCTTCACAGAGATTAAATGAAGTCTTAAATCCTTGGTTTATGATATTAAGAAAATTTCGATAGAAATTTTGGTCTATTTGATCAAATTGATGCAATCCAAAGCTCTCTCTCTCTCTCTCTCTATATATATATATATGTGTGTGTGTGTGTGTGTGTGTGTGTATTCCTATTAGGCTATCGAAGGTTCAATCAAAGTACAAAAAACTCTAATATCATAATTGTACATTAAATCATAAATTTTTCACAACACTTAGTTAAATACATAAAAATCACAGATCATGGAAAATTGATATATCTTAGCAAAATTTATAACAAAATCTTCAATTAACATCATGGCATAATTTAAATCAAGATCAAACAACTCCATCAAGAGAATTCATACCCTAATCATGATTGCCCTTCCTCTATCCTCAACCAATTCTTCATCAATTCATCACAACTTTCATCAATACAAAATCAATCCTCAACAATCAACATAATTTCCTTAACCAAATCATGAAATTTCCTTTATTTAAAATCAACATTAAACCCTAGCATGAACAAAAATTACTATGAGGTTGGAATGATGTACCAAAGCAAGGTCTTCAGTTGAATGGTGTAAGACTTGGCTTCACTTTCTTATTTCTCATCTATAGCTTCCTCTCAGCCCTCTCTCTCCATTGTTCCCCTATTTACTCATTATTTTTGGGTAGACAAAATGAGACTATTTGAGTCTTGATATGGTCAACTATAAGTGGGAGAAGGGTTGGTACACGGTGTGTTAGGTGAAGGAACAAAAATGGTGATACGTAGCATGAAGGTTGATGAGTGGCATGGAGCCATTTGGTCACTCTTTTCATTTTTGCTTTTTTTCATTAAAATTTCAAGGGGCGAAAAGGAGAAATCAAATTCCAATCTTGTGTCCCAAGTTTTTGCAAATTCAAGGCATATGTATGTATGCATATAGTTGTAGTGGAGGTAAGGTAACGTAATTATGCAAAATAAGAACGATTAAATCAAGGTAATAGGGCTGGAATGATGTAACAAAGCAAGGTCTTCAGTTGAATGGTGCAAGACTTGATCTCACTTTCTTCTTTCTCCTCTCTAGCTTCCTCTCAGCAATCTCCATTGTTCCCTTGTTTACTCTCTATTTTAGGGCAGAAAAAATGAGACCTTTTCAGTCTTGATATGGTCACCTATAAGTGGGAGAAGGGTTGGTGCACGGGGTGTTAGGTGGAATAACAAAAATTGTGATATGTAGCATGAAGGTTGATAAGTGACATGGAGCCATTTGGTCACTCTTTTCCTTTTTGCTTTTTTTTTTCTCTAAAATTTCAAGGGGTAAAAAGGAGAAATCAAATTCCAATCTTGTATCTCAAGTTTCTGCAAATTCAAGGCATATGTATGTTTGTATGTATATATGTATATATGTATATAGGTGCAATGGAGGTGACATAAGGTAATTATGCAAAATAAGAAGATTAAATCAAGGTAATATTGCTAGAATGATTAGACAATGCAAGGTCTTCAGTCGAATGGTGCAAGACTTGGCTTCACATTCTTCTTTCTCCAAACTAGCTTCCTCATTTCTCAAGCCCCCAAGCACACATAAAACCTATTGAATACCTCCAAACCCGTCTCCTTATCCTCCTTGTATGCATAAACACTTTGTTACCTGGGTTACTTCTGCACAATTCTTCACAGTAATCCTAAAGGAGTTTGTATTGGTATCTATATTTTCCTTCTGTCCTTTTTCTTGCCTCTGCCTTAACCCTATAGAAGTTCCATGCAGAAATGCTTATGTTTAAATCTCTGTGGACTTTGTCCCTGAACTCCTGGACATCAACACCCTTACATGACCAGAAATTATCCAAGTATTTCGTTGCAATATACCTAGCAGATGCTAAGTTGTTTTGCAGAGATCTAGAACAGGTATGTGCAGATTGCAGTGTCCTAATCTGGAAGTGTGAGGTGTCATCAACCTTCTTGGCTTATAGTGTTCATTGACAAAAATTTTTTTCCCTTGCATAATGCACATACTCTAACTGCATCATTAAGGGTAGTCATGAAAATAATGCATTTTATAAATAATAAAGTAACAGAAAACAGAGTGTACAAATGTTTATGTTCTCTTACTTTCTAATTTCAAGATCATATCTATGCCCAGCTGACTTCAAAGAGTCCAAAACTAGGATGCATGGATTTTTATCAGCATGGTTCAATCCATATAGGATAAGAAGAGTCCAATGAGACCTTCAACTTAGTTCAACAACAAGAAAGTATTTCAGATTCTTCCCCAAGGGCAAAACAAATGTACTAATATGAAAAACGAGATTAATGTTTGAAAAATACCAGAGAACTATTGGAATGATGACATAATGCTTTCAAAATATGTTGATTTTCTTCTTAATCCACCCTAAAACCCTCACACGTTGTTGGTCTCTAGTGTACAGGCTAAAGTAAAGAGAATCAATGTACAAAATGTGTTTCCTCTTTGCATATGGAATACCATTCCATATGATTCTTTGTTTTAAAATTGTATGGAACAAAGACCAAATAAACAAAAGTAAGAAATGCATAAATCAATTCCATGTATATATTTGAAGATAACAGAAGAAAGAACACTGAAATTTGTTAAAAAAACCCTAAAACCAACAAATTATAGAACTTACTCAAAGTAATGTTCAAACCCACCCTTTTGAGTCTAACATTCCAAATGTTGTCGAAGAACTTGTGTTGTCAGACATTCTTCTTGTTGACCGGCTTCTTGGTTTCACTGCCAGTATGGACGAAGCTTCACCTATCATCTTCATTCTTATTATCTTTTCACTTAATCTCATCAGTTACCATTGTTAGTAGCCAAAATCTGTCAATGGAGCAATTAGTTTGGTTTTGATAAGCCTTTGAACTCTGAAAATATGTAAACTTTGGATGAGGAAGGAATTGGGGGGAAAAGTTCGTTATGATGGGGGGGATGCGTTGGGGTGGGGTGAACAATATAAGACAAAGGGAATGGGGCGGGATGGGATGGGTTTCAGTACGATGGGTAAAGGAAATTACCCCATTGCTCATAGTCCCCAATTTTTTTTTTATGCCCTAAATTGTTCATCTGACCGGAATTTGCTAGATTTTTGTCGAAAATATAAAAATGGACTATAACCACAACTCGAAATTGTTTTGGGGATCTTAACGTAAAAAAAAAACAGTTGAGACCATATATACCAAGACAAAATTTGGAGAATAAAAGCACCAATTTTCCTTCCAAAATATCACTAATATTAAAATTTAAATTATCCAATGAAATTATGCAATATACAATTTACCCTCGAATAAAATCAAATATAATAAAATTTACCGTCAAAATTATTTTTTCATCTTTTCATCCATAAATTTGCATTCACAAAAACCTATGCTCTGCATGGGGAGTTTACTTTGTTCGAAATAATAATAAGAACATTCAAATCCAAAAGAAAGGATACATACAATATAATAAATAAAATATTTTATATATGAAAATGTTCATTTGTATCAATACATTTGATATTGACTCGATTCATTAAAAATATATCTATCCTGCACAGTTCAAAATTTTTTAAGCTCGGCCCTACCCGTAACCCATTTTAGCTCTAGAATCTAATTTGCTTGTGAACTGAACCAACCCACAACTAGCCAGGCCCAACCCCACCTTCATAATTTTTTTATTTGTAATTTTTCAAAAATACTTTTCCTTCATAATTGTATTTTTATTGTGATTTTTTACAAAAGATCTACTCCTTTGTAATTTGAATAATTTTTTATTTATTAATCCGGTAGGGGTCAAGGTCAAACCCCAATCATGGTGGCTCTTTTCAATTTCCAAACATATAGTTCTAATAGAGTTTTGATTAACTTTTCTTTGATTTAAAATTTTACTCTAAGAAAAATGTTACTAAGTTTTGAAAAATATTGAACTCAAGTTACTCCAAGAAAATTTATAAAGTACTAAATTTAAGTTACTTATACATTTTTAAACTTCTAATTCTAAAGTTTTAAAATTCGAATTATAATAAATTTTTAATTAACTTTACCTTCATTTAAGGTAAAGTTAATCAAGTTTACTTAAAAAATATTTAAGTTAAAATTTTAAAAGGAAAATTTCAAGTAAAAGAAATGTTGAAAGTAAAATTAAAAATTAAAATAAAATGTTAAAAGTAAAAAAGAGTTTGAAAAATGAAACCGATTCATGTAGGCCTAGCCCCAGGTAGGCTTAGCAGCCTGCCGAGCGTCCTTCCATGGTCTTAAACCCGACCCATTCGTCCACCAGCCTAACATGCCGAACCAAACCTGGACTTCCAATTCGTTAGGGACTGCCCAGGCCCACCCTAACCCGCTGGGTTGCAAGTGCTAGCTTTTTTCTATAAGATACCACTTAAAAAATAAGTTAAATTTTGATTTTTTTTTTCAACTTGTACTTTTTTCACAAAATCCTAAACAAACAAAATTTATTTTACTTAAATGCTTATTAAAACAAAATAAATACTTACTCCCTAAGTTTCAAAATATTTATCACTTAAGACTTTTTCACACAAATTAAGATACTCATAACATTATCTATTTTAGATGATTTTGCCTCACTTTGAATTTTACTCATTATTCTCTTCTCTCTCTTTACGAGATTGGTGTGTTTTAAAAGGAGGAAGTAATAATGTATCAAAGTGTTATTAGAAAATGTTAAAAATTTTGACTATTAAGAATAAAATAGAAAATTATTTACACTTTTTACCTTAAAATATGTAAATTCAAACATTTTGAAACAAATACTTCTTTTAAATGACAAACATTTTATACTATGAAAGTTTTATTTTAAGTTAAGCATAATCAAACAATGTCCATTGTTTGAAAGAGTGCCATCAAGAAATGCAGCCTAGTTTTCTTCGCGTAATATCGTTGCTAAGGCTAGCTTACTTAAGAAGATGGGTCCTCACACTTAGAGTGCGTTTCGTTGCAGATCTTAATTACAGGGATGAGGAATGATATAAGAAAAGTTGTCCACTTGGTGTGTTTAGTTGGGGAGGATGAAAATTTTTATTCTGTGCCTTAGAATGATTTTTTGGCCAAAAATTAATTCCTCCCAAAAGTGGGGGCTAGTTGTTTTGTTTCTGGAAGCAAAAGAGAAAATGGACAAAACTCTCACCATATTTTTCACATAATTCTGAAACCCAAATCCACTCCACCTACAAAACTCGATCCACTATCCCCCAGGTAATTATAGGATATTTTTCTCTTTTAATCTCATATAAATTAATTATTTATTTTATTCACTATAATCAAAATTGAAACATTTTCTTTATTTTATCCATTTCAACCAAATCTTATTAAAGATAAAAATTTTATTATTCTCTATATTACTTTTGTATGATGTTGTCGACTTTTCGAGATGGACAGCAAACCGCACACGGTCTAACATCCGCCGGTAGATATTTTGGTCTTGCTGTCGGTCCATCTGATATTACAGTGGCGAGACGCTCAACGAAGGGGATTTTGTAATCGTAACCCAAACAGCAGATGGAAAAGATGGGAACCGTCGATACCGAACTGGAGCAATTGTTCCCGGAGAAGAAGCGAGTCAGAAATCCATGGGTCCCTGTCGGTACATTTCTTACCCTACACACACACACAAATATATGGTTAATTGATGCTTAAATGGGGAAAAAAAACTTGATTTTTTATGCTTACGTGAGAAAAGATTGATTTTTTGTCATCGTTTGACGTCGATATGAACACGGGGCTTCGAATTATTTACCAAAACTAATAAAAACATTGGTATCGTGTTTGTTTCAACGTGAAATATTCTTCTCTAAGGCTGCAATTTTATATGCATTGCGGTGCTTGTTAGGGTTTGTAATATTAACCTTACTCTTTGCTGAAACTGAAAGGATGAAGGTATATAATAACGTCAAATTTACATCAAAAAGAAAGAAAAAAGAACAAGAATGGGGAAGATGGCTGTTTGGAACATATTTTTTTACTTTTTCGGGATACCGGAGGTTTTGTTGATGAGTGCCTGTGTTCTTCCAAACGAAAAGAAGACGGCTGTGAGATGACAGTGAATGAGTTTGAGCGAACTACTCGGATCAAATTTACTCTCTAAAGTGCAGGAAATGCAATAAGAGGTTAACAAATCACTGGTATTTGAGTTTTGCAACAGTTTTTGACTGTTCCGTTTTTCTGATTTGTTTATTCCCTTGTCTGAACTGTACACCCATTGTAAGTGGTGTGGATTGTGAAATTTGTTTCTGCTCTCGTTATTACACTGATGTTCTGTTGTTTGATTTATTGTGCCTAAACATTTTGCTGTGGTTTCGTTAAACCCCGTGCATATCGAGCTTCAGCTTAGATATGGGAAGTTTCTGATGAAAGTATTAACAATACCTGAAAAGAATACCCTTGACATATTAGGTTTAACCAAATTTACTTTAGCACCTATGCTTCATTTGTTCAACATGTCAGACGATTTCCATCAGTATATCTTTTGTAGGATGTTATCCAGGGTAGTGAACTCTTAGTATTTGCTCTCTTTCCCGAGTCCATGAGATTCATTTAATTTTCATTGTAAGAGCAGAGAAAGAGCATGTAGGCTTCTCCAGTTAATTGGGGTTCAGATAAGCCAGACTTGAGTTATTGCTTCCTTTGGCATACTATTCTTCCAAATTTTGCACTTTCTGTATTGTAACAAATATAGAAGACTTCTAATTATTTATGCGGATTAAATAGATTCCAGCTCTTTCCCTTGGAGGCACTAACAGTAAAGTGACTTTCCTATTTTCTTTGTTTGATGCCTCTGATCATTAACTTATAAGGACATCTGTTTGTTTGTGGATATAACTAGAGTTTTGAGGCTTAATGGTACACGAGTGGATAAATTGCTTGCTTATCTCATTTGCAGATTGATTTTTTGATGCGAACCTTGCACTTAGATTTGCAAGACCCAACACCCTATGTTGGAACTCTTGATTCTCAATACTCATCTAAGATTCAATGTTTGTCATATATTGACCCGATATTGTTTTTGAACGTGAACCGATATCTCAGTTGAGACTTCACAATCAAGCTACAACTGTTTATAAGTCTTAAAGTCCTAAGAAGAATCCTTGAAGAAGAGAAAACGCTCTCTCAAATTTGATTTCATTCAATTCATCAGGTAAGCTAGTTAAAAGTTAAAACTCAATAATGTGACGCATACAAGCTTTTAAATAGACAAGAAACCCTAGTATGAGCCCTAAAATTTGTAGCTAACTAATTATAAGATTAAAGGACTAAAATATCCTCAATTACATAGAGCTTCTTCAAGAAAATGTCAAGATTTTCTCCCAAACAGGGGTCCGACCGGGGCCAGAATGGACCAATGAGTACACCGTAAATCTCTTGAATTGGAGCAAAATTTGGCCAAGGTGTGGAGGTTTAACTGGTGCACCAACTGGTTAATCACTGGTTTGAGGATTGTGGGGTGGTTTTGGCTTGCTTTCTTTGGGGCTTACATGAGGGCCGGTGGGTGAACCGGAAGACTTGTTTCCCCTCTTGATATATATGCTTGAAGTACATGTCTTTGTCTTTGTCTTTGTACTTGAAATGTAAGTTGTTCAACCCGCTCCTCTTCAATTCCATGCTTGCGTGCATTGATATCCCATCCCTTGGCAAATAAGTTTCTCTTTGTTCCAGAAAGAAATTTTGTTTCCATATGAATTGAACCATGTCACCTTGTAATCGATGAACTTATTCAAATGATGTCTACATTTTCTTTATTATGAAGATCTTTCTAGTTTAGTTCTCTGCGACTGACAACCAGTTGACCTCCAGAATTTGAACTATTCATGTTTGATTTTTCTATCAGGTGCATTTATTACAGCAGGAGTGCTAACAGCAGGACTTATTAGCTTTCGACAGGGAAAATCACAATTAGGTCAAAAGTTAATGAGGGCTCGAGTGGTTGCTCAAGGTGCAACAGTTGCATTGATGGTTGGGACTGCTTACTACTATGGGGATAAAGCCTAAGTGATTATGTGTTGTATTGACTTTTGAAAAGACTTTTGCACAAGTTTTACAATTGGATATACTACTTTCTCCTGACATGCCGGAAAGAGGAGCTTATTCTCTTCATTTTTTATGTTAAATAGCTTAGTGGCGCCATACCAATAAAAGGCCTGTTTTATGTACTATGAAATGAAGTTCCAAAGATTAGGCGGAGCATTTCTGCTTGGCAAACCAATATCTGGGAATCATTGCTCATGAATGGTTGCAGGAGTTTTATATACATCTCTAAAGTGCATTTTCTGAGGAATAACTTTGTAGCCTTGGGCTTGATCATATATGGTTATCCCTTTTCTTTTGGTATTGCCTGCTTCCTTTTACTGCGGAATGACATTCAATTATTTTATCTTTCTGGCTATGCGGTGCTATTGTGTTGATCTGACTGGGTGTGACTGAATAATATATACTTGATCCAATATGGAGAGTGAGAGCGTATGTTTTAGTCCCTCATCTCTTCTTCTCCCAATTTTACAATGCAGAATTGTGTATAAGATTTAAAGTAACGGATGCATTTATGTTTTACTTCTATCCTATCTACTAGAGGAAAATTTTCATTTTAGTTTTTAAGCAAACCAGAACTCAGGCGTTGTAGATTGTTAGGGAAAAAATAAATAGTGCTACCGTAATTCTAATCTTAGGTGTGACTAATTGTTACTTCTTCTGTTTCAAAATATTAGTCATTTTAGGGTGTTTTTTTTTGTCCTATAATATAAGTTGTTTTGTAATTATTAATATATAATTATGATGTTTTTTTCATTCTTGACTTCTATTGATATATTCATTCTTTTATTACAAAGAAAGAGAAATGTATTTAAATAGTAAAAAAAAGGATATTTTTGATAAAATACAGCTATATTTAATACGAAAAAATGCATGGACTGGAAATAGAAAAACAAAAACACCATCTGCCTGCCTTATTGAGCGTAATCTAGCTTCAACATTTGGAAAATTCAACAATAATCTAAGATGTAAGATTGAATGTCAACCTTTTAAATGATTCTTTGTTTAAACAGTTGCTGAACTGGAATGTGTGCTAGCGACAGATCATTAGCTGGACAGATTAGATGATAAACAAATGTGCATTTGTCCATGATCATCTTTTAATTATATAAATAATGATATGTGTCGCCTGCATCTATGCTGAAATCTTCGCCTACGTTTTGTTATATTCATGTTATTTTAAGTATCCAAGTCAGTGCAACTGCATTATATATATATATGTATATTTATATATAAACAGCATCAGCTGGAACCTGGAAAGAGCTTGTTCCTTTAAACTCAGTTCTTCTTTTGTAAGTTTTTGTTCCTTTGTTATTTTCTCTTTGTTTGGGTGCATCGCTGCAGGTGGAATTGGGAGATTTTTCAACGATCCGATTGACAGGGACATGAAAAAGAGCGGAACTTTACCGAGTTTCATAAGCCGGCACTGAGTCTATTTGCTTGGTACTTGACCTTGTCCATTGATTCCTTTGCCGATAGGAATCAAAGCTTCCAAGGCAAATCCCGCCAAATGGCAACTATAACTAGCAACAGCAGTTGTTCCAGCTTCGGAATTCCTCCAACCATAAAAACAACTGCACTGCATGAATTCCAAGTCTTGATTCCACTCTGTCATCTAACATGAAAAAAACTTTCCTCTCGGTATTCTTGATTTCAGTCTCTGTCTTCTTATATGCAGGAAAGTCAGATGATGGTGAAGAAGTTAAATGTGCGCTGACTAATTTTATTACTGAGCTTACTAACAACAGTGGGAATGGCGTCCCTGGCCGAGCTTCACCATGGAACTTATCCTCAGAGCCCTGCGAGGATAAGTGGGAGGGCGTCACTTGTGACAATCAGGGCAATCTGAAGAATATAACTCTTGATGGCTATGAATTTTCTGGGATCTTCAATGCCAGTCTTCTTTGTGATGTACAATTCATAATTGAATCACTCACTGTCCTTTGTCTCAACAATAATAACCTCCAGGGAGAAAGCTTGGAGAAGATTGGAAAATGCAGACAACTCACTAGACTATATATGAGGGGAAATCGATTCTCTGGCAGCTTTCCAGACTCTTTTACCGGATTAAACAATCTGAAACGGCTTGATATATCAGGGAATGACTTCTCGGGGACTTTGCCTGATTTGTCCCGCATATCTGGATTGAATGAAATATCAGCCCAGAACAACAACTTCTCTGGAGCCATTCCCAATTTTGAATTTTCCAATTTTGTAATCTTTAACGTCTCAAGTAACAATTTCAGTGGTCCTATACCCCCTGGGGGTGCTCGATTTACGGTGAGTAGCTACTGCAACAATCCTGAATTATGTGGGAGCCCGCTACCAAACAGCTGTCCTTCTTTGCCCAGTTCAGAAACTTCAGGCGATTCAAAGGGTGGCCTCTCAAAAAATCAGATTCTGATGTTCTCAGGTTATTTCTTCGTTGGCCTGACTCTTTTGATTGTTGCTGTTCTATGGCTATGTAGAAAACGCAGGAAAGAAGATCGCCTGGTCGAGGCAGTTACAACGGTGGCTGCAGCTGATGATATTAGCATCGGCAAACCTAGTGATACACCAACAAACTTCAAGGAATTGACTGTCAGTAAGTCCGGGATCACTTCAGGCGAGGAAAGCACAGCGGTTCTGTCAACAGTTACAGTGCTTTCCAGCCCTGCAGAGGTGAATGGACTAAAATTTGAGAACTTGCTCAAAGCTCCTGCAGAGTTACTTGGCAAAGGAAAGCATGGCAGTGTCTACAAGGTCTTTTCGGAAGATGTTGGAAAAAGTCTGGCCGTTAAGAGGATCAAAGATTGGTCAATATCTAGCAATGATTTAGAACCAAGAATGAGGAGCTTAGGTCGGGTGAAGCATCCTAATGTGTTGCCTCCCATTGCCTTCTATTCATCCGGGCAAGAAAAGCTCTTGGTTTATGAATATCAACAGAATGGGAGTCTTTTCCGGCTTCTCCATGGTAAATTAATTTCCATTTTACGGTTCAGACTTTTAGTTAGTTGTTTAGCGTATCTACAGATCAGGTCTCATGACATTCCCCCCCCCCCCCCCCCCAACCAGCTGGTTTCTTTAGCAGCAGAATGTATTAGAAATCATTTCTAGTTGGTTCATTGTAAAAACTGAGAATAAATTTCTTATATTCTTTAGATGAGGAGGGTAGTATTCACATCGTTAGGTCAGTGGTAAATATGAATTTGGTTCATAATAAAATCATATGACATAGTGACATGGTAGTTATTTATTGGAGAACAAAATCTTAAAACTGTTATGAATTTCAGGATCTGAAATGAGCAAAAACTTTGACTGGAGCAGCAGACTCTCTGTTGCAGCTACCGTTGCAGACACCTTAGCTTTCATGCATCGAGAGCTACTCCAATACGGGGGGATTCCTCACGGTAACCTGAAATTATCAAACATCTTGCTGAACATGAACATGGAGGCATGCATAAGTGAGTATGGCCTCATGTTGGACAGTCAAGATCCTTCAGTAATACCCAATGCCCATCTTTTCCAACGAGGTGGAGAAAATCATCCGCTGCTTAAAGCAGACGTCTACTCATTCGGTGTCATTCTTGTGGAGCTACTCACTGGAAAGCTGGCCCAAACCAATGGAAATGTAGACCTGGGAAGCTATGTTGTTTCGGTGGTTAAACAAGAGTGGACGGTGGAGGTGTTTGATAGAACACTTATCCAAGAAGGAGCTAGCGAAGAGAGGATGGTTAACTTGCTTCAGATTGGGATTAAATGCGTGAATCGTTCCCCAGATGCAAGGCCTACCATAAGCCAAGTTTCGAGACTGATAAGGACACTGAAAGAAGAGGACGACAGATACATGGATGCGTCCGACATGACCAGTAGCCTTATGTTCTCCCAAGTCCCTAAGTTTGAGCCTTCTCCCTCACCTAATTTGTATCGTAAATAGACCCATAAATTTCCTGCACTTCATACTTTCTTCGGTCAACATAGCATTTTTATGAAACGTGAAACGTACTTTTATTTTTATTTTAAGTGGGTGGTGCCCCCCTTCTTTTGGTCGTTTTAATTTTAAACTAAACATCTATTTATTTGACCAAAAATTTTGTGTTTAAAATGTCCAAATGGAGATATTATTGTTTTTTTTATATAAGGTTTAAAAGATAATATCTTTCCCAATTTTTGAAAGTCAAGTTAGTGTTTTTAATATTTTTTAGTCTAAAATATAACTTATTCATTTGTTTTATAATATAAGTCATTTTTTATATAAATAAATAATCATGATTTGTTTTTCGTTCTTACCTTCTATTAATGATGGACAAACAGTTATGACTTAAAACACTAGACTTGAATATCGGAAAACACAATCCAGACAATCCGATCCAAAGAGTAAATATTCAACCCGGATTACTCTTGGGTCAAGCCTTTAAAGGTCTATAAATAAACATCAACACGACGTCATAAAGGTCAAAACACGTATCTATGACTTCCTATTATCTCAGTAAGCTCCACGATCTCTGAATCGGAAACTTATGACAGAGATAAAGGTCGCTGAGGATATCCTCAAGGTCGTTGGACTATTAACAAATTCGCCAGACCACCTCCAAGGTCACTAGACAATTTACAAGGTCTCTAGCGAGCTCTATAAAACTCCTAGACATCACAGAATCTTCTCTTAATAGTCATCCAAATTCTTTAAGAAACATTATACATTCCAACAAGAAAACTTCTTTAAAAAATCATTGGAAGATTGACAAGATATACTTCTCTCAATCAAATTGGATTACAAGGAACAATTATCGATTCTTATTAGGAAACTACTCCTAAGTCTAAGGGAATTGACTATCTTCAATCTTTAAAAGGTATCTTGATCATAGATCAAAGGTTAGAGAAAAAGAATCACTTATTTTCTTTGAGCTTTACATTTCATACAATCCGATGATCTTTAGAGTTATCCTCAAAGCGACAATCTACTTCGGTGATTTTATCTTCCATTTTTTTCTTATAGGTGCCATTGCCGTGAGGTGACCTAGAGGTTTCTTTCTATCTCTATCACTTCTGGCGCCGTCTGTGGGAAAGAAACAAAAGTTTTCCAAAAACACTAAAAGTTAAACCACAATGGCACGAGAACAACCTGCAAGAAGTGGGTGTCCACGCAGAACAAAGTTACGTATTAGAGAGGCGATCCCAAATGAACCTCTTCAAACACTTCTAGATGAAAATCTAATTGATGCTCCCGTTCTAGCATCATATAAGAATCCAATGCCAACACATTCCTGTCCTTCCAGGAGACCAGTTTAAACTTGGCAAGATCCAAAATCAACTTACTCTGGCCCTTCTAGGTTATGACTTCAGAGACAAGCTGAATAGCAGCTATCTCTCAAAATCAAAGAAGAGAGCATCACAGACAAGATCCTGGAGAAAGAAACCAGCCCGGAGATGATCACCATTGAATAGGCTGTAAGTAGAAACATGGAGGTGCCAGTGAGCTGAGGAAGGAAGGCATCTCATATCAACCTTGAAGAGATTGAAGGTCCTGATCCACAAAATGGGGTAGACCTAACTAAACAATCACCCTTTGTGGATAGAATCAGGCTAAGAAAGAGGCCTTCTGGATTCAAGCCCTCTCAAATAGCTACAAAGTATGACGGGACTATGGAGCCAAAACTCCATATTGATGAATATGTCTGTTACATGGAGATGTTTGATTACTCGGACCATGTAAAATGCAAAGCCTTCTAGTTCATGTTAACCAAATAGGCCCAGTCTTAGTTCAAGGGATTACCAGCGGTAAGCATCTCGAGTTGGAATCAACTCGAAGACCAGTTCTTGAAGAACTACCAAAGCAGTAAGAGGTGTGAGAAAGACATAAACTACCTCTTTACTATCGAAAAGAAATTTGGTGAGAGTACTAGGAGCTACTACAATCACTTCAATGACTTGGCTGTAGAAATCGAACAAGAGAAGGATTGACTTCAAGGAGGCAAAGAGCTTCTGGAGTATTGCACGATACAATATTGAAGTTAGAAGAGTAAGATGGTCTAATAAAAGAGAGAAACTAACGGGTCAAATCTTTTTGTATCTCAAAGATTTTGGTGGCGTGGGTTTCAGAATGAAGTTCCCAAGAGACACCACTCTTTCTAATTGGTTGCCAAAAAAGCAAATGACAATACAACTGTCCAATCAAGTAAGTTAAACAACATAGTTTTGACAATTGAGCTTCCAGCTACCTTCAACAATCTCTAAACGAAAAGACACAATGATTAAAGTTCCATCACTTTGCCTTCCAAGACATTCAAAGCTTAAAGGTCTCTCTCAAATGGGGGTAGTGATGGGAAAACAGGTACAACCCGAAATACTAGACCCCATTACCATGGGATTGTTCTAAAGAATAAAGAATTGACCCAGTCTATTTTCAAGTCCAGACCTACATAGGTCTATAAAGTCCAGAGCTCTCATGAAGGTCCTCTCACATAACCACGACCTCCTATTATCTCAGTAAACCCCGCGACTTCTTGTCAAGAGCTTGTGGCAGAGATATAGGTCGTTGAGAGCTTCTCAAGGTCTCTGGTCATTAATAAGGTCTCTAGAGAGCTCCATGAGACTCCTGGAGATCACAGAATGTCTCCTTAATGGTCACCAAAGCTCATTATGGCAACAAAGCACATTCCTATAAGAAAACTCTCAAAGAGAAGATCAATTAAGATTGACAAGATATACTTCTTTCAATCTAACCAGATTTCACAGGATATAATTGATTTCCAATAGAACACGACTATTAAACTCGAGGAAATTGATTAACTTCCATCTAAATAAGATACCATGATCACGGATCAAAAGGTAAGGGAAATATACTCAATCATACTCAATCAAACATGAGTACTCTCTTTTTCAATTCTATTTAGTGGCTGACTTGATCGTCGAAGTTATCCTAAGGGCGATAGCTTGCTTAGGTGGTCTAATTTCCTTTCTGGTTGTTATTGCAAGTGCCATAGCAGCTGGGTCACCCGGAGCTCCATTTTGGCTCCCATCAATAATAATTTTCATATGATAAATTATTAAGCATATATTGAAGGATTTTCTTTTTACAAAAAATATATATTTTGAAGTATCGAACTATAATAATTTTCTAGTCCCAAACTTGTCTCCATTCATTATTTAAGAAGTTAATTAAGTAGAATTGAACAAAAATATAACAAAAGAATGATAATAAATTGAATAAATAAATCTTCTTAAGCATAAAAAACAGTGAGCCAAAGCAATAGTCATTAAAGACATTTTATTTCTGATGAAGAGACCTCCGGCTCACCCTGTCGCAATGCTGGCTATAAGAACAAAGAAAGGAGATAAGGTTGCCAGAGTGGGCTATCGCCTTGAGAATAACTCCGACGATCAAATTAGAATCGATTGTATAGAATCTAATCCGGGAGAGTCAGTGAATTCTCCATTCAAAACTGTATTACTCAACTGAAGAGTATTTTGAAAAATTAGAGAAGATTACCTGTGATCTGTGCTCAAGATACTTTTAAGAAGATAATTGATTCCCTTGGAATTATTAGTAGTTTCCTTGTGAGAATATATCAATATTCCTTGTAATCCTTTTTGATTGAGAGAAGCATATCTCATCAATCTTTTAATGATCTTTTAAAGAGGTTTTCTTATTGGAATATACTATGTTCTTAAAAAATCTAGGCGATTATTAAGAGAACATTCTGTGCTGTCTAGGAGACTTGTAGAGCTCGCTAGTGACCTCATGGGTGCTTAGAAGTCTTATAGGGCTTGTGATGTGATTCCTTGGAATTGAAGTTTCTCATATCAATGGCCCAACTCCTTGGAATCTATCACATCGCAAGTTCAAAAGATTTCATCAAAGATCATGGTTGTTTTTGTTTGGATTTATGGCCAAAAAGATTGAGAATTTTCTGTAATTATTGATTTAATGAAATTTGAGATATTGTTTGAATTGATTTTTAATACATATTTTTATTTCATGTAATAAAATCCAATTTGATTTAAATAGGTGATCTATGTGTTGGGACATTTAGCATAGTAAAGTATGAATCAGCAGAAGTTTAAATCATAAGGAATTGTTCTTGGCCGGTTAATGGAATTAGGTGTTCTATTGAATAAAGGTCAAAACACATTAGTCTCCTTTTAAGTAGAGTGACTTGCCTTTAGTCCTTAGGTAGCGTTCCAGGACAACGTGAGCACATTTTGTATGTGTAGAACTAGGCCACATAGTGATTGTTCTTTAAGGGTGTGTTTGGTTGTTGTTCACTGTGGGAGTGGACAGTACGAGACAAAAAAGTGATGGACAAAACAATAAATTTTTTTTCTTTAATAGGGTGTTTGGTTTTAGTAGACAAAACAAAGAAAATGTTCCAAACTCATGTTTAAAATGCATTTGGTTATAGTAGACAAGACAAATAATTAATTGTTATGAGACTAAACTACCCTTATGAGGAGAAGGACAAGAGAGAAAAAAAAACAGCTTGGAATGATTTGGGAGACAATAGGTCGGGTAGGGGTTGGGATAGGGATTGGTTGCATTGGATGGTGGGGCTGGGGTGCCGGTGGGGTGGGAAGTGGTGTTTCAGGTTTTTTGGAATTATTTGAAAAATGTAGGGCTATTTTTGTCTATTTACTCTTTTGTTCCTAGAAACAAAAAAAATTAGCCTACATTTTGGGGAACCAATTTTTGTCCAGAAAATGTTCCTAGGCACGGAACAAAAATTTTCATCCTTCCCAACCAAACACGTGAAGTGGACAATTTTTCTTGTTTCGTTCCTCATCCCTGTTACTAGGGACAAGAACCAAACCTATCCTAAAGGTACCATCAAAGAAGAGAGAATTACCATCACTATACTGATGCCTGGACACGTCCCCATGACATGAGTATGGGTTGGTGGTCTAGTGAAGTTATGCCATTGTGTCTTAATATAATATGGATGAGTTTTCTTATGTATGAAACTAATAATCTTTTATGTTAGGTACATTGATTTAGTTAGTTAAGACAGACATATACCAGAGGGTCTATATGCAATCTCATTTATGAGATGATTAATTACCCCCTTGTGGATTGTTCAAGTGAGTTTGTTGAAAACAAGACTTTGGTAGTACAATATAATATGGTACTGAAAATTCTTCTAGTGAATATTCAAGTGACTTAACAAATTGAACTAGATACCAAAGGATGGTAGATGCTATTGAGTAAGGTGATAGTACATCAGATCGAGGTTCAATAGTGGGTGTTACCTAGAAGGGCAAATATGTCAATACACTTGTAGGTCAAAAACTAAGGGTTGAAATTTATCTCAACAAGCCTTTGTTTCTACAACAATGTGTCTTGGAGTACATCACCTTCTTATCGTGATATTAGAAGGTGTTTAAATTGACAAAGTATGTTGCTATTATGTAGCAAAGCTATTTTGGTCATTTTATGGAGCCACGAACATTGTATCTTAAGATCCCTGATCTATTTCTATTGTTTATGAGTGATTTTGTATCATTCTAAAATAGGAAATGAAGAGGAATTAATTTTATTCTAAGAAGCTTTAATAATTAATTAAGGATTATTTAATCCTTGGAATTAATTATTTGGGCTTGAATAAAATTAAAAGATTTATTTTATTAAGTCTTATAATTAATTAGGACTTAGATCCATAAGATTAATTATAGTTGGATTTAAATAAAATAAGTGAGTGGCTATCGATTTATTTTTATTGGTTTCATAATTAATTTGGATTTATGCCAATTAGATTAATTATTGTTGGGAATGAATTATAAATAAATAAAATAGTCTGTTTTAATTAAAGGGCTAAGTTAATTTATTTTAGGTCCATGATCCAATAGTTAATTATTGAACCTTTAATTAAATTAAAAATGACATATTGGGTTATGACCCATAGTGGCCCACATTCTATTTAGGTTATTTTAGGATTATTTAGTATCCTTTCACAATCAGAACGCTTATTCTTGAATCCTAATTTTCTGTATACGTTTTTTACAATGTCTATTTCAAGAAAGAAAAGAAAACCTTACAAGTGCTATCAGGGCAAATTTTCACAATGAGAACAATACCATATTTTTAGTTTATTTAGGTTAGCTTGAAAGCATGATTTATTTACTTATTTATGACCATTAAAGTTCTAATGTGTCGTGAGTGTAGGCATAAAGATAGTGTCTTATTTATGCGCAGCGGAAACATAAATCTAATTTATTTAAAAAAAAAACACGATCGCATCAGACTCATCGAATTTGTAATCGTTTCCTATGCCTAGAGATCAGGATATAATAAATACCTTTTGTCGCGTAGA
>JAWZTD010000067.1:274300-288020 GCA_035221335.1 Echites panduratus
GAGAATCCTTTTCATAGGTTACTCTAACTAATCCAAAAATAAACCATAGATGAAATCCTTTCTTCTTGGTGTGGTTTTGTGTTTGTTTAATTTCTTCACAAAAGCAAGAATCACATCAGAGTGACTACACTGACAACAACCTGTGTAATGCATGTTTGTGCTCTGCTAACATCTTCATTTCTTCTTTTTTTCCTTTGTAATTGGCCGTGGGAGAGGTTCTTGTACCAACTGAATTAGTGATGGCCAGCGATTACTAGAAAGAAGTTTCTGAGGATGAGACCTTTAGGATGGGGTATCTACAGTCTATGAGTGGTCACGTTGGAGTAGAACTTGATCTATCTCAATCCAACGGCATCTGTAGATCCACCTGCTCCAAAGAGAAGGAAGACCACTCATCCCGGCACAACTCTTTCTTTCTTTCCAGGGGGAAATGATTACCGGGCGCTCATGAATATCGTTCGTACTAATGTCAATGAAATGCTCTTCAATTTTGAGATGGAGAAGATGGATGAGATTCAAAATGATTACAAGGTGTCCATGAATATCGTTCGTACTAAAGTCAATGAAATGCTCTTCGATTTTGAGAGCATTAAGATGGAGAAGCAGGACTTGATTCAAAGGAGCTGGCAGAGATTCAAGAGAAGCAAGCCCAATTAGAGAGGATGCTCATGGCACTAAATAAAAAGGACCAAAGCACACGGAGTGCCAAGCAGGAGACTGGTGAGGAGCCTGAGGAGATTGGAAAAGAGGAGGATGTTAGGGGTCTGAAGAATGACTGGGGAGAGGTGGCCGATAAAGATGAGGCTGGCAATGCGAGGAAAGAGAAGAAGGAAGAAGTTAGGACACAGGTGGAGGTATGCAAAGAGGGGACGGGGAAGTGGGACTTTGAGGAACAAGAAGTGGCAGAGGAACTTGTGTTTCTAAGGTCAGTGAGAACTGTAGAAAGGACCAAAAACATCTCTAAAGTTGAGGTCGTATCCACCTGGGAGTCCGTCCCAATTACTGGAACGACAAGGGAAGTAAGCATCTAGCTTAAAGCCCTTACACTAACCCATTCAAGTCGTCATCCAAGGAGGTCGGTGATGAGTTCACATCCTTGCAGGCTGATTATGAATCCTGCAAGGCTTCCAAGGAAAAATAGTAAGCCTTATGTTTGAAAGTTACTAATTATCTCTAAAGAGTCATGAATTGTTTTTGTTGAGTTACGGGTTTTGTTGTTGACTAAGAGGTTGTTTCTTATAGGTTACAGGTTGTTTTTTGTTATGTTATTTGTTGTTTTCGATGAGTTACTTTTCCTGATGAGCTTACAGGTTGTTTTTTAGTGAGTTATGGGTTGTTTTTGATGAGATACGGGTTGTTTTTGTTGAGTTACGGGTTGTTTCTGATGAGTTGTTCTTGATGAGTTACATGTTGTTTTTTATTGAGTAGCGGGTTGTTTCTTATGAGTTACAGGTTGTTTCATATGAGTTACTTGTTCCTGATGAGTTACATGTTGTTTTTTATTAAGTAGCAGGTTGTTCTTTATGAGTTAAGGATTTTTTTTTATTAAGTTACGGGTTATTTCCGATGAGTCAAGGGTTGTTTTTCTGTTGAGTTACAAGTTATTTCTGATGAGTCACAGTTGTTTTTTGTTGAATTGTATTTGCTTGGGTGTCTTTCCCTAACACTGAATCTTGGTACCTGCAGTTTAAGGCTACCTAACATCAAGTGGTATGCAGATGGAAAGTTCTTCAAAAGCTTCGAGGATGAAAAAGATTGGATGGGGGGTGAGCACCTCGATGTTGCTCTTGGCCTCCTCCACACATAGAAGACAAAGGCCAGAGTTACTTTCATGGATGTCGACTTGAGGTGATTTCCTTTTCCAATACCGTGAAGAAGTGCTCCTTCTCGGTAACATGAAGAAGTGGTTTTCAGTTGACCAAGTAGTCGCCCCTATTTTCCTGTCAGGTCTCAACCACTTGGCAGCACTTATCATCATACCCTTATAGATGATAGCAACTGTGGTAGACTCCGTAAGGAAAAGGAAGCGGAGATTCTCTGCATGACTTGAGGAGTTGAGGCTACTAAGGTACCTAATAGGATATTTGTTGGATAGGTGGGGATTGTGGGAAAAGGCGAGCAAGAGGAAAAAGAGTCTCTCCAAACCAACAAACTTGAAAGAAGGCCTTGAGATCTAGATGGCAAAGGGCACTCCATATCAAAAGGAAGGTGATAGCTGCAGGGCTTGGACCATTACAACCATGCAGTCTGTTTTATGTTATGTGTCGCCGAATCTAAAGGTAATGAAGATCAATGGTCTATGAAAAGATTTCGCTCTAAAACTGTATACAATTGGAGTGCCAACCCGCTGAATATGTAGTACATTTGATTATTGTTCGTTGAATGGATTGTGTTTCCACTCATTTGATTGTTTTTTTTTTTTAATTAAAATTGCCAGTAATAATTAATAAAACAACCCCTATAAATTAAAAAATGGATTAACTGGAATCAGTGGAAAACAACCCAACATAAGCAATAAACAACATGACACATGAAATAAACAACCCGGCACAGGCAAAAACAAAAAACCATTATCAGTCAGGGAGTAGTTGTTGTATTAACTTAGGCTGGTATGTCCGGGCATCTCCTCTTTGTGTGGCCATATCTATTGCAAATGCAGCATGTCTTTTGAGTCCCTTTTTTGCCAGGTTGAAATTATGTCAGCAATCGAAGGAGCTCCATCTCCAACAATCAATCCTTCATCAGATGACACAAATGGTCTTGTGCATGTCTGTCTATTGTGCCCACGGACATGACAAAATGCACATCTTCTGTGTATACGGAACTCTCCATAGAATGAAATTCTTTTTGATCTTGGCCTTCTTGCCTGGCCTTTTCAGTGGGATGGGAGAACAGTAATGTTCTTAACGCCTGTTGGAATAGGCCTAATGGAACTAGAATATGATACTATCCAAGTCTCAATCTTGTAGTACATGCTTGTAAACTCAGAAACAGACACACCATTGTTATACATCCTAACACAATAGTGAGAACAGTTCCTTTAAATCTTATCGAACAACTCCAAAGTGGAAATGCAAAGGAAATAAACATAAAATGCTGGCCTTATGCCTGCCAATGCATGTTTGCATGGAATGCAGAGTTATTGAAACATTCCACACTCACATGTGTTGTTCAGTAAATCCACTGTCCCATTCTTATCGTTATCTAAGACTACAAACTCATAGACGGAAACTCTTCTAGTGTGAAAACAACATCCAGCTTCCATCATATTAAGAACGAATTTATTATAGTGCTTGCTCAAAGTTGTATTTTCAGAGCTTGCTTCTTGATGTCGTTCTTCAAACCACTTCATGCACAGGTCTCGAATGAACTCAAGCAATACTATTATATGCATTTTTTGAGCCTCCAAGAGCATTAAGTTCATTGGCTCCGCAACATTAGATGTCATGCATGTGTACCTGAGAACTTTGGACCCATGCCAATCTCTCTAGACCCTTGTTAATTAGTCATTCAAATGTTGCCCTGTTTTCTTCTTTAATTTTAGCCATTTGTCTGATATACTATGATTATTTGTAGTCATTATTGCATTGCTGAAAATAGCAATTAATAGGGCATTTGAAAATGATAACATAAATCGATTCTTCAGATGGTAGAAACACAAGCTGGGTGCTGCCTCCTTCTCAGTGTACACGTGCTTCACAATTGTCCTAATGCTTGGATTATCATCAGAGACGAAGATCAAACCTTCAGGGCATCCAATTGCTTTGCAAAGTTTAAAAAGGAACCCAGACCGGGAATTGAAGTCTTCCACGTGTCAATCTCGAAGATCAACTTGTATATCTGGTCAACAAAAAAAAGTTAATGCCAAATGGGTTATGATATTTCAGTTACAAAACTACCTGTATCAGTTCCAATACAACCCGTGACCTTACAAAAACAACCAGTATTTGCTACAAAGACGAAAAATAACAGTTACATAAACAATAACAAACTAAAAAAAACAACCCATAACTCAATAATAACAACCCGTAACTTAACATAACAACCCATCACAGTCACACAAGAACTCGTCACAGTTACACAACAACCCATTGGGCATTTCACAACAATCCATACACAACAACCCATCACAATTACCTAGCAACCAGTCACAGTTACAAAACAGCCCTGAACAGTTACAAAACAACCCATGCATTGGACACAAACAACAGTCTTAGTGAAGATTGTCTAACCTACTCATTTGCATCTTTACATGCTGTTATCAATAAGATATCCTTAAACCTTCCCTTTAGATGGGTGGCTTCAATGCAAACAAAGGACCTTATAAATTGACTAAAATGTCTCAAGTAAGCACCATATGCCTAAAAACAATATTGGAATTTCATCTTCCCTTTCGATGGTGGCGTATGTGTCCTGATTCTCGTTAACCAATGAGTGAAAATATGACTGCAACATTTGAAAGGACTCCTCTGGGGTTCCGAACAAAGTATGCTCACGAGCATGCCATGCCTTGCCATATGCACAATCAACCGCAAGGTTGATATGATCCCACAAAGACACATGAAAACTTATGAGGATCAACATTTCACGTATGAAGAAAGCATGAAGGCATTGAAGATCCACAAAGAAGAACAACATGATATTTTTTGCATTATTTAAAGAAGTTATGCTTGAAGATGGTGTTAATTCAAGGAAATGTTTTAATATCATCAAGACTGATGATTCTAATGATGTCATAATGATAAAGAAACATCCAAGAAGGCATGAAGAAATGGAAGCAAAATGATAAAGAATGAGCAAGAAAGAAGGTTGCTACAGCTTTCCATAATGTTGGTCAATCTATACGACTAAACTTGAATCTTTGATGAATCTTGGGAAATTTATTTCATTGTGAGTTATTCTAAAGATTGAGCCAATGAATTGAGAAACTTCAATCCAAGGCATCACATCAAAGGTTATCTTTCATGATGGTGATGACATCACTAGGGATGTATTGCTTGGCTTGATTCCCTTGCATTCTTGAGGACAAATACCTTCCTATTACGAGAGAGCTAGTCTTTTACTGCAAAAATTTTTTACATCTCATTTGCAAGTATGAACCTTAACGAACTTAATGATTTGCCAGTAGTTACCTTCCGTTTTCATCCTTGTCGCTCAAAGAATAAAATCACAAGGATGATGATGGAGACCTAGCACCATCAATACCTCATGGACCAATCACAAGGAGACGAGCAACCAAGATGAGGAAAGGTTTGGTTACATATCTCCAAGAGAAGGGAGAATAACTTGACTTTGAAGTCATTTTTGAAGCAACCAAATTAGATGATGAATGTGTGATCAAGAAGTTATGGAATATATCTACAATTGAGGGGATTGTAAGCTACATTTCCAGCCAAGAAAACATCCAAAATGATAAGGGATCTATGGAGACAGAGTTGCTACAATGACAGAATCGCTACAGTAACAAAGTCGCTACAGTATCGACCTACTATAGTACTTTCGTTTTGCTCATTTGTTGTTATTTTATTTCTTGCATAGTTAAGGTCTCTTTTATGCAATTAAATGGCTGAACATTTGTATTAGGGTTTTGGCTAGCCAAAACACTATATATAGCCTCTTTCTTGTAAGAAAATGTAACTATTTGATAATCAAATACATTTCTCTACACATTTGTTTGTTTGAACAAGACTTAGGTCTTTTATGTGAGATTCTTCCAAAACTCTTCTAGGGTTATTAGAGAATTACACTTGATTAGTCTTCCAAATCAAGAGGGTGGTTGATGAGAAACCTTTTCATAGGCCACTCTAACTAATCCAAAAATAAATCATAGATGAAATTCTTTCTTCTTGGTGTGGTTTGCTTGTTTCTTTGATTTCTTCACAAAAACAAGAATCACATATACCAAACCTCGGGAGAGGGTGCTACCACCATGCCAAAAGGCTTAAGCTGTTAGTAGGGGCGCAACCTAATCCTCTTCAACTCAGTTCAGAAGCAGGCCCACCAGTCTCGAAGCACTTTGTGGGCCAATTGGTGGAACCCGAATCGCAACAACCTACATGACCCCATCTTCACACACTTGCATGACTCGGGACATATCATTCTCTCCCTGTTAGTTAGGGTTCGTCCTCGAACCTATGCACTTTGGTGGAAAATGTAACCAGTGCACTTTGGGTGGGATTCGAACCATGACCTAGGCTTTGATACCAAACCTTGGAAGAGGGCGCTATCACCATGCCAAAATCTTAAGCTGTTAGCAGAGGCTCAACCCAATCCTCCTCAACCCAATTCAGATGCGGGCCCACTAGTCTTGAAGCATTTTGTGGGCCACCTGGTGGAACCTGAATCGCAACACCCCGCACAACCCCATCTTTACACACTCGTGACTCGGGACATATTAGATGATCCATACAACAAACAACATAACAATGACAACTAGATCTCTTCAGTTTTAGGCTGAAGTTCTCCCTTAATTAATACATCTCGACCTCGGACTTCATATCTTCTTTACTTCTAAAGATTTTCTGCTTACATATGTGATCAAGTGTCAAAAATGTTTCCTCCATTGATACTAGTTGTATTTTCCCGGAATTGATGGACGGGATGGCCCATGGCCTTGCCTGCCTCAATCTAAGCCCGTCGTGTTCACTGTTGTTCTCATATGTATCTATATTCGGGGTGTTAACATCCGGGTTGTTCACATCCAGGAAGTGAAGATCAGGGTAGTTCACATCCGGACTCGCAACATCTGAGATGTGTATATTCGGATTGTTTACATATGGATTGTTCACCTCTGGTCTATTCACATTCGCGTTGTTAACAGTGGGTTGTTCACATCAAGGTTTTTAAAATCCTGATTGTTCTCTTCTAGGTTGTTCACATCAGGGCTGTTAACATGAAGGTTGTTCAAATCCCACATGTTAAATTCTGGGCTGTAAAAAAATTCTGGATTGTTAGTTAATTTATTGCTCTCCTATAGGTTGTTATTTGATGGGTTGTTACCATCCACTTCCAAACCATGTCCAATTCCATAATCGGCATCATTAAGGATTGTTTCCATGGTTTCATCAATATCTTGGGTCATATAAGGTGCTCGATTCTACTTAGTTGTTGACACATATGCCCGAAATGTTGATTCACAAAATTTGATAATTCTTGCAAGGTGAGCATCGTTGTGAATAAGTAACGCTGGCATTGCATCCTTCTCATTTTTAATGAGTTGGGCATGAAGTTGTATCTCTTTTCCCTTGGAATCCCTCCCCATGAACCCATCCACTATCTCTAGCAAGCCAAGACAAGTCAAATCAGATCCTACATCCCATAGGGTTAAATCGCCACCCTTGTAAGAACCATCAACCCAAAACCCTCCAAACGTCAAATATAACCAAACAACTTTTGAATGGCTGAGATTAAAAGGAGATTAAAACAGGAAGGTGCAAATCAAACAACCCATGATAGCTGCATGAAAAACAACCTCTAACTCACCCAAAACAAACTAAATGCCTTATAGACAATCCATAACAGTTTTGAATTGCATGATAATGACCCACATAGGAAAAACAAGATACAGTACAATCATAATTAACTTTACAAACAATCCGTGACATTTTTCACTCAACCCGTAACAGAAGGCATCAACAAAATAGATTAAGCAAATAATACATAAAGCTTCAACATAACTCGTAACCTTTTCAGAATAATCCTTAATAGTTAAAACAATCCTTATCAATACAAAACAACCCATTACACATATAATCTGGCATGCAACATAACTCAGCATGCAGTGATACACAATCCATTATCAACGACACAACCCCTACAGTGTTCAAGGACAATATAAAAAGCCGAGTATATGAATGCAGAATGACAAAAAAATAGCACACAAACATCAACACGAGTGAAAACGAGCAATTAAACGCTGTGTTCAGCCAAGAAAAATAGAAAAGCTTAAACCTTTCTACACAAACTGTCATGACATCTCTCAAAACACAAAAATAGGTACCCATGCATTTTTTATGATATAAACAAGCCTTTAAGACATCAAGCTCCACTCTTTACATGGATTTCAACTCAAAGATGTGATTTTTTTTGACAATCTTACAAGAGAAGGCTCAGTTCGGAGTGGATGTGTGTCGCGCTGGTGGTGGGAGTTGTTGAAAAAGATAGAGTGGTAAAAACATATGTCAAAGTGATTATATCTTGAAGAAATTATAAATGTGATTATATTTTAAAAAACTTATCCAAAAATAACCTTATTATGCAATTTTCTCTAATAAAAAACCGAATAATTCACTTTTTTAGTCCATGTTCTTTTATACTTTCGCCATGTAGGTCCTCTTTAGTTTTTTTTTAGATTTTTAAGTCTCATATCTTTTTTATTTAAACCAACTAAATGCATAACCTTTTATTGTGCCATTTAAAATCCTTATTCATTTTTCCGTTGGAAAGAGAGGTCCTCGATCTTTTTACGGATGTCTAACAAAGTCTTTCTTACTTTAAAAAAGAATTCATTCAACATGATTCACTAGACATTCATTTGTTAAATATACTGGGTGTAGAGACTTTATTTTACTATTCCTTCCTTTCTTTAAAACAAAGAAAAAAAAACCTCAATTTCAGAAGATAAAAAGCAAGTAGTGATTTAAGGAAACCCTGCATTGTACAGTAGCCATCAATTTGTAGACTCTATAATATTGTCTTTTTACACATTTTATCAACGAGTTTACGAATTCAATGAAGAATATGATTTTCCAAGCAATCAAGATGTGTGTAAAAAATTGAGTCAAAACCCTAATTCAAAGAAGTTATTCTGGTAATTTGGGGCTTTTGAATTTTTAGAGATTTTTCTTTATCATTCATTTGTTTTAATTTTTATCCTTAAAAAAAGAAAAAGAAGAAGAGGAATAGTTAAATGACATCTTTGCCCTCCTAGTATATTTGACAAAAGGAATGTTTGGTGAATCATTTGGCCTGAAAATTTATTTTTTAAAGTAAGAAGGATTTTGTTAGATACTAGTAAAAAAATTGAACATCTAAATTAAGGATTTTAAATGTCACAATAAAAGGTTCGGGATTTAATTGGTTTAAATAAAAAAAATATGGTACTTAAAAATCTAAAAAAAATAAAAAAAACTTACATGACAAAAGTATTATAGAATTGAAACTAAAATAATTATTTATTATAAAAAACCTCTTAAGTCTTAAATATGGAACTGAACTAAGACTCATATAGCCCAACCGGCCCAACATTTTGTAGTGTCTAATCTAGAACTAGAATCAAAAGACCAGGCCATCCTTACGCCACAAGATAAGGCGCACGGTCGTTATGAGAATTGACCATGAAGTGCACGCTCGGTTTTGGCGCGTCGAACCATTGAAAAGTTGTTTCTCTCCCTTTTTCTTTTTGTCTAATAATAATAATACTATTAACTCGCTTTTTTTTTTTTTGCCTTTCTTTCTTTTGGAAATTAAAGTAAGTCCTTTTGTGCAACTCTTTCCCTTTTTTTTCCCCGGTTTTTGGACCATTATGTGGAAAAAAAATACCAAACAACTGCTAAATCGACTCTTTACTTGCCTTGTTTCTGCTAATTTTACCACCTTCAGAAAACCAGTGCCATTCTGAGGCTCCAATGGCTCTCCCACTTTAAATATGATTTAAAAACTCAGAAAAATCCAATCTCACTTCCCAACCATACACAAATGTATATGTTAAGTACAGATATAGTATAGAACATTTGATTTTGTGAGGGGGAGAGAGAAATATATAAACAACCTTTTTTTTTTCTTAAAAAAAAAAAAATCCACATTCATCTTTCCGGTGATGCACCTGGGCTTCAAGATCCCTATCAAAAGCTGTTTGTCTAGGGTTTTGCTGAAGGTTGCAATTGTGGTAACGGTTTGGGACTCAAGGTAGGTGAAAAATCTATCTGCGTTTAACGTTTCTGGTCTTGTCATCTTCTTTTTATAATTTCTGCATCACCGACCTTGATTTCGAGCCTGAAGAGATAGAAATGGCTGCTTTTTAAAACTACACTGCTCAGCAGTGTAACCTTTAGATGCCACACTCTGAGAAATCAGAGAGTCAAAGTTGTGAACTTTAGGTATGTAGTACTTGTTGGGTTTTAGTCAAAGCATTTGGTCTTTGTTCTGCTGAAAAGAATAAAGGGAATGCTTGCTTTTAGTTTATTCACTGGAGAATGAGCTGGGTTTAGGTTGTGGGGAAGGAAGGCAATGGTTTTCTAGTATTCAATATGATCTGTTCAATGTCAGAATTAAGAGGGCATAGACGGCTTTCTGAGCATACCCACTTGAAAATGTCCTGGATTCATCATGTCAGTCAGAAAGATGGTCTCTTGACATACACCCCTCCTTTTCCCCCTTCTTCTTCTTCTTCTTCTTACGATGCCAGTGGTACTTTTCAGGAAGAATCTAGTCCTCCATCATCATCTGGCTCAAAAATTAGTCCCGCTGTTCTTTTCATTATTGTAATCTTAGCTGTTCTCTTCTTTATATCTGGTCTTCTGCACTTACTCGTTAGATTTCTCATCAAGCATCCGTCCTCCTCTGCAACCTCTCAGTCTAACCCATACCCAGAAGTTTCCAGCTCTGATGCCCTGCAAAGGCAGTTGCAGCAACTTTTCCATCTACATGACTCTGGTCTGGATCAAGCTTTTATTGATTCGTTGCCTGTTTTCATGTATAAAGAGATTGTTGGTGCTAAGGAGCCATTTGATTGTGCTGTATGTTTGTGTGAATTTACTGAGAAGGATCAGTTAAGGTTGCTTCCAACGTGTAGTCATGCCTTCCACCTCAATTGTATAGATACTTGGCTCCTCTCAAATTCAACTTGTCCTCTCTGTAGAGGGACACTTTTCAATCCTGGATTCTCCGTCGAAAACCCAATGTTTGATTTTGATGATCTTGGAGAGGATGATCAGTATCCTAATACTACAGAGAATGGAATTCCAAATCGCCAGAAAACAATTGAAATTGAGGAAATCGTTGTAGAGAAGGGAGTTTTTCCTGTCAGGCTGGGTAAGTTCAGAAAATTGAATAATGATGCAGTGGATGCTGGAGGAGAGACTAGCAGTAGTAATTTGGATGCCAGAAGATGTTATTCGATGGGTTCGTACCAATATGTTGTGGGAGATTCTCAACTCAGGGTAGCATTGAGCAATGCCCGTAATGGACAGGGTGGGATTCTTCCAGAAGGCAGAGGAAACAACATTAGCGTGGACATGGATGGAAAGAAGATTAATATTGCGGCAAAAACGGATAGCTACTCTGTTTCCAAGATTTGGCTCTGGCCTAGGAAAGGCAAGTTTGCAAGTTCATCAGAAGGCCAAACAGAAAATTCTCCTCCTCTGGACACAGACTTACCATGGATGCGGAGATCAGAAGGAATTTGATAAGTGAATTATTTTATTCTTAATAAATTGTTAGCATTCTAGTCATAGTGTTTATTTTCCACAATTTTAGAAATTTTGAGATAATGATTTAGGATATGAGGTGAGCATTCTATGGCATTGCAGATCTATAGTTTGGTCCAGAAGCTCTGATTTTGCACGAGTATCGTTTCCTTGAGGTCCCTTTTTCTTTTAGAAGCCGCCATGTTTAGTTTCTGAGAAATTATCCATAACTACTACATAAACATAAAGAACATGACTGAATTGGCACTTAATTGTTCCTCAGAGTATATTAAACTTTAGGTTAAGTGGTTCTGTAAAATTTTCCTTGAATCAGATGTTCAGATGCAGCAGTATAAGTGAACTTTTCCCTAAAATGAATTTATTAAAAAAAAAAAAAGGGGTTCACTTTTGCTCTCTTGACAACTGCAGAATTTTCACTGCATCTTTTTTTTTTTTGTGATTTGAACAGGATTTTGTTAAGTCTTAGGATTAGTGTGTTCTCAGGGGACTGTTTGTTAACTAACTTCCCTTTTCGGATAGCCATTGCACAGATTATGGCTTATAGCACATACTAGGGACCAAAGAGAAAAACCCCTTTGTCCTTGGTGTTCTATGAATTCTTTCGGATTGTGTGTTTGATGGTGATTTTGATTCTTCCTGGTGGCTTGATTGAAATTAATTCTTATTTTTACTGGGATTTAAAACATTTCATTTTTATGATAGGAAACTCCCTGTCTACTCTGCCATGTATTATTTCATACAGTGGTATTTCAAAGCATGTGAAAGGGCACATACATGTTTCAGAGAATGATTCAATTAGAATTCGAAACACATCCCAATCATACGTTGGAGAGTGGCACGTTCGGTTCTCTGGACTGTTGCTGGAGAAACTTTTTGGAATGTACAGTTTTTAAAACTCTGTTTTCCTTTTTTTGTGGTGCCTCTCTTATTATTCATTCATTCATGTGGGTGTAGTGATGTTTTGTCTCATTTCCATTTCCTCCCTCCAACTATGAAATGATGATGAATATTTTGAAGTGGCAAAGCTAAAAATAGATGGCCCTCAAATCCTGAATGGGGGCAATCAAATTCAAGTTTACCAACTCAACTCCACATTGTATCCAAAAAATAATTAAGAAAAAAAGAAAATCTTATATTATGGAGGAATAAATTAAGTGGCATCGATTCTTTTTCTTTTCTGGATGTATTAGGTTAGAAAAGAAAGAAACAAAGAACAACGTCAGATCCGGTCCGGTCCGGTCCGGTCCCGGCCCTTCAGTGGCTTGTCTGGCGTGGCCTTGATGGTTGTTAATAATTTGCTACTAGTTACCTGGTCCACTTACTGGAGTGGCGACTGATGACCGACTTTTCCATCACTATTTTTTATTTTTATTATATTAGAATGCGAGGGTGTTCCATTTGTCTCCTCCTCTCGTGTACACTCACTCGAAGTTATTGGTGTGCATCTTATCTTATTCTCTTTTGGGCTTGTACTGCTTTTGTTCTTTTTATTGGGCTTTTTATGGTTCCACACCACTAGCGAGAAAGCGCTCACATAGAAATTTTTTTTTTAATTTTTTAAATATAATGTACTATTTATATTTGGATGATATAAATATATTTATGGAACTGAAATTAATTGATCACCTTTCTAAAATAAACATACTTTTAATTTAAATTTTATTTATTAACTCATGGTCCCTTAAATAACTATGTTAAGTATAAAATTAATTTTGTATTTTAAACAAACTCAAAGACATTTTGTAATTTTTATTACAAGTCAGCAATGGAATGCTCCAATTTTCTGTTGATGTAAACAATTAAATATATATTTTTTTTCAAGTTAATTAAATTCTAATACAAGTTGACATTGTTATGATGATAAATATTGTATTAACCCTTTTTTTTTTTGTTAAAATTTGTTCGTCAAAATAAGAATCTTTTAATTTCCAGCAAAGAGTATTAATTTTAAAATTTTAATTATACCGAAACCAATACATCGTCATTATTTAAGCATTGTACCTTAGGTGTGTCAAAAATCTGTCCACTCAAAATTCGTTTTTTCATAGAAAGACAGGAAATGTTAACAAAATACATTTATCTAATTTGAATAAGGAAGATTGGTGGATTTAGTCCCTCACCTTTTTTTGTTTTCCAAGTTTGGTCCAAAACTTTTATTTTTAGTTTTTTTAATCATCTACCATTTTTATTTTGGTAATATTGGTCCATTTTAATTGTTTTTTAGTTTTTTTGGTGTTCAAACTTTTATTTTTTGGCACAATTGATCCAAATTCGAGAAAACATGTTTCTTGGAG